>CADDXX010000496.1:567186-611856 GCA_902810485.1 Alauda arvensis
AAAGAAGACAGTTGTTTCAGATGAAGCTGTCTAGCTGTAAGATTACTTTTTCTCTTGGAAGTTTTCCTTTAAGATTACCACAACAGCTGCTTTTGATCTGAAGAGGTTGTTTAAAGCTCTATTACCAACAAACCAGAGACTTAGGAGTTGTTTTTGAGCTCTAGAGCAGACAGAGCAAGGTGCTGCCAACACTGAGTGTTAACTGAACACCTGTCAAGGGGCTTGAAGTTTCTTCAAGACTTGGTTTCTGAAAACCAGATCCCTCTAAGATATGCCATGCTTACTCTCATAATCCCTCAGCTCTTCTGGAAAATGTGGAGGCATACTGTGATTTTCAGTATACAGACTGCAAGGAAAAGGAAAGAGAAACTGAGTTGTTTTTTTTTTTTAAGTAAAGAAAAAAAAAGTAGTTTACCCCTGTATGTACTTTTTAATGAAAAACAAAGAAGACCCARGAAGAAAAAATTAACTGCATTGTATTCAAATAAACAGACAAGAGAATGMAGTAGAGTGGATGGGTGGGAGAGCAGTAACATAAAATTTCTTTATGGATTGTCTCCARTACTTTCTGGCAGCATCTAGTCACTAGAATTTGCTTTATATCAATTCTCCACTTTGAAGCTGKGCTCAGGATGGAAGGGGATTTATTTTGTATGTAGCCAGAACATTCCTCAGCACCCTGCCAAGGCACCCCAAAAACCCCTGCTTGCTCTAGCCTCTGCAGAGGTTATAGTTCCTTTTGTGGCTCCTCTTTTTGTATTTTATGAATATGAGGTGTGCTGTATTCTGTGTCCTAATGGTTCTGCTTTGTTGCCTGTGCTTTAGGCTCAGCCAGACSTTGGTGAAGGATGTGGCCATCCTGGCTCGAGAGATTCACGATGTTGCTGGGGATGGGGACTCACAGAGTTCCTCAGGGACGGGGCCAAGCCCCTCCCTCAGCTCTGTGCCCCACACCCYGGCCTCCACCATATCTGCCAGAGAGGAGGTAAGGGCTGCAGTCACAGAAACCTCTGCCTCTTGCTGCCAGTAAGTACAGGGGGGCCATGTTGGGGTGGGAGACCAGGGCAGCATCCCCAGTTGCTGCAGCACTGAAAAATCTTGGTTCCTTGTCCTCCTGAAAAGCACCACCAGGAAGACCAACTACAGCCTGTTTAGGGTGCTCTTTTTTTTGTCCTCTGTGCCTCAGCCAGCCTTGCAAGATAGGGAATCAAATAATTTCCGAAGGCTCTCAAGGCTTCTGTTTGGACACTGGTCCCTGAAATTTGCTTCTGAGGAACAGGGTGGAAGGGATGTGTTGTGCTGCTGTGCCAGGGAGCCAGAGCCTTCCTTTGTTTCACACAAGGCACTGACCRTGTGTGCTGGCTGCACTCTCTGTGCCAGCTGTGTGTTTTGTACCTCTGCCGTGTCCTTTCTGCCAGGACTGTTGAAATGCTGTGCAGGTGTTGCTTGGATCCCTTCCCTCCATCTGAGTATTGATGGAGGAAGGCAAGGACTCCGGGAGCTGGGCAGGGAGGAAGGGAGGTATCTTGGGAAGTGCTGTCCTCAGTCCTTTAGTGAAGCTGTGGCTTCCTCCCAAACTGTGTAGCACAGTTTGTCTGCACTAGGCTGGGAAGGAGAAAGGCARTTTCTTAATTTGGTTCACCAGTGTTGCAGCACAGGGACCAGCTTAGCTCAAATTTGGCTGCAAGGTTACCAGGAGGCTTCAGTTCCTAAAGCAAAAGTGCCTTTGCTACTGTTTAAATCAAAATTCCCTCCTATGTGGGCTTAAAAAATGTACAGCTCTCTGCTGCTCACATGGTTCCTCTGGCCCCCTGTTGTCTTTGTTGTGAAAATTGCAGACCCATCCTAGGCAGGGTTCAAAGCTGAGACCAAACTCTGCTAAGAGAGCCCTTGGAGGCCCCCATGACCCTGCTGTGATCAGCCCTAGAGGTGCAAAGCAGAAGTTTAGGGAGATACCCAGAAGATCAGGCGMGTGTGGCTGTGGTTGTRCTAAACTGAGGTCAGCTGCAGCCTGCTCAGGGAGGGGTTTGTCCCGGGGCCCTTTGGAGCCAAAGTGCACAAATGTTTTGCAATAACTTTCAGCTCTGAGATAAAGTGTTTTATTGCTTTGTTTCCTTGTAAGTGCCACGCCTGTCAAGCTGCTTTTGTATTATTCTTTTCAAGCAGTAAAGGTGACATGCCTGGTGCACTTCTGACTTGCAAATGAAACATTTTACTCAAATTCATACAGAGGGATGTGTCAGCTGCTGGAGGAAGACACCTGCAAAACAGTGTTTCTGCTCTGTGCAAAATGACAGGCTYCAGAGCATGATGCTGAATGGCAGAATCACTAACCCAGGATTGCTCTGACCTGGGTGAGGGTTACTCTGTGGCTTTGTAGTGCTGCTGTGTGGGACATGCCAGTCAGTCCCTCACAGTAGTCAGGGAAGCAAATTCAGGGCTGTCACACTGTAGGGAATGCTCCTGGCAGTGCCCACTGCTAGAGCAGTTTTTGAGATATTAGAGTGGTGTGAAGGACAAAGCACTGGTGGGAACCTGTAAAGGCAGATCAGGAGCCATAACCTTTGGTGTGCTCAGGCAGTGGCTGAAAACACTCTAAAGGCTTCTAATGAGGCTTCCTCTGAACAGGAGTGGGTATCAGCATGATTTCAGCARGGCCAGCATTTGGCAGGCCATTTGAGTTACACCCAAAATGCCTCAGTGTTGCTGCCTTACATTGTGGATGGCCAGGAACAGGTTCCATCAGCAGGGCTTTCTGCTGGCAGTGCTGAGAGGYGGAGCCAGATCCTGAATAGCTTGGGATCCTAAACAGTGCAGCTTCAGGRTCTTGTTATGAATGCCAACAATATAAACTGATGTGAGTTTAATAAACAGACACCTCATCTTTGGTACTGGACCAGATTCAGCACCAGTGCACTGCCACACAGTGCACTGCTTCTCACAGTCCAAGTGTTGTTGAAACTGTGCTGAATTAATAATTTTGGCTTGATGCAGAGAAGCTGCTGGGAAATGTCTGAAGAGCAGTGTGTGTGATGCTAAGCACTGTGAATTTTGTGAGTGTTTATCAAACAACTTAATATTAAATATTCTAGGAAAGGACGTAGTGATGAGAAATAGCTACCATGGTTATAATAACAATATATTGAAACATCTGATAAAAGGGGTTATGTGAACAAGAAAAGTTTTCTCTGTGTGGCTGTCTCTTATGCTGCTCTGGCTTATGCAGTGTTCTATGCCATTCTGYATTCTAGTACTAGATATTTATGTCTATTCCAAAAAAGTGGGGGGAAAGGCAGGAAAAATAAGTACTGATACTGGAATAACTTTTGAGTGTTTAATGCTGTACCAGAAACATCATTTGGGACCAGTGTGTTGCACAGCATTTCTCAGCCTCAAATGAAYTTGTTTTTTAAATTACTTTTATTAAGAAGCTTGGTTAAATTTTAAATGAGGAGTATCCTCTTAAAAATTAAGGTGGAGCCTTAGATTTAAACCTTATTCTTCATGTTCTGTCCTTTCAGGTTCAGTGCTGGCTTGGATGTTTGCCAGGGAGGCTTTCCATTTCCCCAGTGCATGTTTGGGGTGTTTTGTTTTGTTTTTCTAGACTCAGCTGTATAGTTTATGATCAGACAGATTCTTGGCATACAGAGCTGAGTACTGCTATAAATTAAGCAAATTAAAGAAAAAAAAACAAGAAACAAGCCAACCAACCAGAACAAAAKAAAGAGTTCAGCAACTGTCATGATTCTTGTTTACCAAAGCCTTGGGTTGTTTGGGATGCCTTGGTTTGTGGGTGTGTAGGTTTTGCTGGACCCAGCTTTCTGCAGAGCTCAACCATCAAACTTAAACCTCTGGTGCTGCAAACACAGTCAGGTTGGGTCATGGCAAATCACTGGCTACTTCTGTGAGTTTTGGCCCTGCATAGAATTCTCTTGGCAGGTCTCTTTAAAAATGTTGATAATGATGTAACAAAAACTGAAGAGCCTGATAAAGTTTGTTGTTGTGTARCATACTCAGTATGAGTGTTGGTACAGGAGGAAATGCTTACGGGTGTGAAGGAACAGAAGATGTGAGAATAGAACAGGTCATGTACAAAAATCTCCTGTGATGGAGCAGGTGCTGTCTTTACCTTGTTTTCAGCTGGYTGTGCTGAGACTGCTCACTGTAGGAACACCTAATTCCCTTCTGACACTTCCACTGCTGCAAGCAGCCTAACTTACTATTTCTGCACTTGATGAAAGGAAGCTTGTTAGCTAAACATTTTGGCTGTTGTGCCCCTRCACTGTAATATCTCACACCTGCTGCCTGTGTATAACCCAAGTGCTGCTGCGTAGTGTGGGGGAGCCTGGACCTTGGATGGCACATGGTTTCCTCACAAGGGAGCTGTGTGCTTTGCCAACCAAAGAGCCTCATGGGCTGGATGTTCAGCCCTTTCCCAGAGGGCTCAGGATTTCACTCAGCACAGTCTGGTTTGGAGAAACTGGGGAGCTGCCCCRGGCCACCTCAGCAGAACTGGCTGGTGACCAGGATCTCCGTGGGCTTCAGTGCATGCTGGGGGGTGGGAACCAAGTGCTGGTCCTCAGGAATGCTTTTGGGARTGTCAACCCCAAATAACCCCAAACCCTGTGTTCTCTTTGATACTTGCTGTCACAGTCATTCACTAGCATTGATCTCTTTGTTTCTGTTTTAACACAGATTGCTCGTAGATCTTTTCGGCTGGCATATCCATCTCAGGTGCACTTTCCATCCCATTATTTTTGTATCTCTTGTCTTGTCACTGTTATTTTCTTCCCCATCTTTTAAAGTTTTTGTCAGTAAACCCATCAGGAGTAACTGTGTTGTCATTTTTGTTCTTCCTGTTAATTATTTGCATTTTTAGTAGTTATGTATTGCTTTTTCATCTCTTTCATGTRTTACTAAGTGGTTTCTGATTAATTTGAGTGTGTCTTTAATGTYGCATTGATATATTAAGACATATAGGAAAACAGGGTCCTTTTGAGTTTTAGCTAAATTCAAAAAAGACAAAGATGTACCTTTCCATATGAGCTCAAGACTCAAAATGTAAAGTGGAATAGCCTCACAGAATTTTGTGGTATGACTCCAGTGGGTAGGCACTTGTAGRATTGGGGTCTAGTAATTTGCTTATGAGCCCATACCTGTCTGAACAAKACTTTAATCAGTGTTCCTCTCGGGCTTGCCTGAAATCTGCAGTACC
The DNA here is from genome assembly GCA_902810485.1 of Alauda arvensis. Taxonomy (NCBI): domain Eukaryota; kingdom Metazoa; phylum Chordata; class Aves; order Passeriformes; family Alaudidae; genus Alauda; species Alauda arvensis. The sequence goes on from CADDXX010000496.1 coordinate 572,402, forward strand.
TGTGAGTGCCTGTGAGACTCCTTTTCCTACTAATTTTTAATGACTCATTACTCATTATTTCCAAGCTGGTGCAGCGCATTCCAGAAGCAAGTCTGAACTACCAGAAAGTGCCTCCAGGATCCGTGGAACTGAAGGATTTTGACCAAAATATGAATGATAACAGAGAAGAGGATCCCTCAAGAAAAACAAGGACAAGAAACCGTGAGGAGGCAAGCCACCTTTTCCTTTACTTTATATATGACATTGCTTTAAACCGCTGTATGTATACTTGTTCTTTGTAAGCTGCCAAAGGAGGCAACTCAAAAAGAAAAAAACCCACATTTCTCAGCAGCCCTGATGTGTGGGTATAGAAACAGTGTTTCAAAGGAAAAAAGAGAACGAAACCATCCCTCTTGCCCATAGTGACTGGGAGTTTCCTCTCTTGTGTAAAATGGCAGTAAAAGCTGAGGCTTGGTCACCTGTTCTTGGGAGGGCACATTGAGTGTCAGAGCCTTCTTAGGCTGTTTCACTGCTGTCTTAGAGAAGAACTCAAACATCTCAACTTTGAAATCTGAAGCAGTGCTCGTTTAAGAGCACCTTACAGTTCTGCACTGCCATCCTGGTTAGAGCTGCTCATGGAGCAGCAGTGGCAGGATCTGTCCCTTAGGAGGGGTGTGTGTGACAGGGCTCAGTGCTGTGGCACAGCTGGCTTGCTGTGCCTGCAGTCTGTGAGCATTGCTCCCTCCCACGTTTGCAGTTTGATGGGATTCTTCTGGGCTGAGAGAGCAGGGGAACCTGCAAATCACTGGGGTGATGCTGAAGGGTGAGARAGCCTGGCCTGCACTTGAGGCTGGGGGTGGTGTTGGGATGAGGGGGGTAGTGTGGTGATGGTGCCAGGGGGAGGAGGAGAAAGCTGCTGATCCAGCCCTGGCTGTTGCTCCTGGTTGCTTTCTGCCTGTCAGCTGTGGTGGGAAGGAAGAGCTGGGGCAGAGGCTTCAGGGAGGCAGTGCAGGCAGGAGGGGAGAGCTGGCTCAGCACAGCCACTCTGGAGGTGGAGTGTGACTCACACAGGCACAYACAGGGGACTGTGGGCTGAGCCACTGCTACTGATCCTGTCCTGTGACTGGTTTGAAGCAATCCCTTCCTCTCCTGTTGAGAAGTGCCAAGGCACTTCTGCATAAAAGGTGCAGCTTCAGAGTGCCCCCTGCTTGATGTGAGCTTTCCTGGCAGAAGCCTGTAGGCTCTGCTAAGCCACAGGACTTTAATATTTGGGGTTTGAAAGGATTTTGTTGTTACTTTTAATAAAGCAGAATGTAACATGGTGGGATGCCTGGCTGTGAAGGTGGTTTGAACTCATCTGTGTCACATTGGGTAGTTTCAGCCAGACTGCTTGTGAGGCTTCTTGCACTGTGATTTGACAGTGCTGTTCTTTCAGARTGCTTAAATGTTTATGTTACTGCAAACAGCTGTGTCTTTGTCTCTAGAAAGAGTCTGAACAAGTTAAGTATGAACCTTTTTGCCAAAGTGCTGCAGTAAAGTTGCATATCTCCTTAATCTCCCTTGAACTTCAAGTATCATCCAKACAAAGATGTTTCAGTGAGATCATTTACTGTACAAAAATTTCCTATTTTGTATTATGCCACTTTTGCTAAAACTTCTCCAACCTGTCCTGMTTTTTTAGGTCATCTTTGACAATCTGATGCTAAACCCAGTGTCCCAGTTATCACATACAATCCGTGAAAACACGGAAAACCTCGCTGARAAAATGAAGTAAGTAACTTCTTAACTAACCTGGCCTGAAATACTGACTTGCTGGTGAGTTTGTTGACTTGCTACTTGTGGAAGATGCTGTACTGTCCTCTTGAAAAGTTTTCTAATCAGGATGCAGGGAATCTATGTGTAGGAAATTGTGTGTCGTGAACCAGAGGTAATATGATTATTTGTTATCACTTTTCCTCATATCTTTGGCCTTTGGAATTTAAATGCTGGATTTTTAATGCCTGTTGATGCCTTGACTTAGAARTGCTGCCTGTGCAGGAGATACAGCAGAAAATTGGTGGATTGTCTCTTTTTTTCCTTTTCTGTACTAAGGCTCTTGTAACTATGCAAGTAACCAAGCTTGTGAAATCTTTTCAAAGTTCGTTGTTGCTCTAGAGACATCAGTTAGGGAAGGACTTTGGATTGTTCCTAAATCAGCTGAAAGGAGCTTTGTCCAGCTGCTAATCCACTAATCTCTTTTGTTGCCACATTTTGTGATAATTCTTTTAAACAAGCAGTTTTTAATGGCAATTTTAAGATCTGCTCTACTTTTTGTGCTACAGGATTCTATTTCAAAACTCAGAAAGGACCTGGGAGGAGATGGAGGCCAAAATCAATTCAGAAAATGAAGTGCCAATTCTGAAGACATCAAACAAAGTAAGTCCATGCAAACAAGTGAAAYACCAAAGACTTCCATCCATGCAAGCTTTGTAAGAAACCAAACCAACAATCTCTCACCCTTCTCAAATCCATTTTTGAAATTTCTGGTCCATTTTCATGTGTTGAACTTGAAGGGTTTCATTACTGTTTGAGGTGTGACAAAGTGAGTTCCTTCTGTGGTTTAATTTCACCAAACTCTTCCCCAGTTCCTTTGCAACTGATCCTCAAAGACTGGGTCTCCTAACAGGTGTTGAAGTTCAGGGTCATCAGACCTCATTTAAACATTTACCAAAGGGTCACCTGCCATGTGCTTGCCACAGCTTCAGTTGCAGACAGGTGTTTCTYGTGGATGTTTGTTTTCTTCACCTGTAACTATTTGACATTAGAGCAGTAAAAACCCACCTCAGGGTGAATTCACTCAGGTGATTCAGCCTCAAGGTGGTGTTTGTGTTTGTGCTCTCATGACCTTTCATTGTCCTTGAAGGGGATTGTCAGTAARGATTTAAGTACAGTAGTGGACCCAGCAAATATGATTAATGCTGAACAGCCTTGTGAAAGGCCTGTGTAGCTTGGTGCTGCAGCAGTATAAATGTGGCCAAATGCCTTGTTTGGTCTAGGAGCTGAGTTTACAAATATCTTTGTGTATTTTATATTAAGGAGGAGTCTTTGTACAGGTGTAGCATTTCATATCTAAAAGCCAGTGTGGCTATGAATGGGGTGGTGTAGGAGCACTTGGTGACAGGATGCAGAGCAGGCTCCCTGTGCACTSACCAATAAATGAGCAAAGTTGGGCCTGACTTTGAGTCTTTTTGATCAGCTAAGGCAGAAGCAGTAAGACTGGATTCCTCTATTAGCTGAGTACTTTGTTGCTTAATTTTCCATTCTRATGCTTTTGTTTCTAGGAAATCAGTTCTATCCTGAAGGAGCTCAGGCGAGTTCAAAAACAGCTTGAAGGTTGGTCATCTAAAATGTTCCTATTGCCTCTCAATACCAGTAGAGTTGCACAAAATAAAGTTATTGTTTTAATAATAAATGTATAAATAATGTTAAACTGATCTGTCAGTGAAAGCTGGGAAAGGATGCAGAAGTTCAGGTTGTTACTCTCTGATGAGTGCATAGGGAATTAACAGTAGATTTATCTTATCCTGTCAGTTTTTAGGAAAATTTTTGACTATTGAAATGTAGAAGCTGTTGCTGTGGAAATGCTTTGTTTGTGGTAATTAGCATATTCCCATAAGATAACCTGGTGCAGAAGTGTTCTGATGAAATAATATTTAGCAGCTCTTTCAGCCAATAAGCTGTGCCATGCTTTTTGGACTTGAATTTTGCACATAGATCTCTGCATTAGGAAAAGCAAGACAAGCTCTTGCATCATCTAAAAGCATAATAAAGGCATGTAAGAACATCCAGGCATCATTTTGGGCCCCTGCTATAAAAGCTTGCCATTTGGCTTCTGTAGTTTGTCTTTTCCAATTTAASCAGAAAGTTCAGAGTCCACATCTCTTCAGCAAGGGAGAGGTTTTGCTTGTTAAAGCTGTTTAGACCAGGAGGTACTAAAGAGSAAAATAACCTAACTAAAAGGAACAAAAGTACTGCTTAGAGTTCTACTGCCTTCAAAATAAAGGCAGAAATCTTCTGTTTGGAAACTCTGCTGATGTGTTTATGTCTCTTTTTTTCTTTTTTTCTTTTTTTCCCCAGTCATAAACGCTATCATTGACCCTACTGGAAACTTGGATATAGTTGCCAGTAACAAAGCATCTTCTGCTGCTAAACAATCTACAGCCACTAAAGTCAGGACTGCTAACAATTCTGGGTCCACACTGGAGACTTTGTCCCTAGCACAGATGAGAAACTACGCTCAGAAATCGAACTGTGGGTCTTCTAGCTTGCAAGATTCCAATTTCATTCCAGATGGAGAGAAATATGTGATCTGATACAATATTTTGTATTGCTGTTCTACTGTAATCTACTGTYGCATTAGTATTGTGTATGAGTGGTTTGTGGACAGTTTGTGTGGAGCAGTTGTTTAGATTGCTAACATGTTGCACAAAAAAAAGAAAAATCTATGCTGTGAGGGTGAATGGAAAGTCTGTGTATGCCTTTTAAACAAGACTAGCACTGTGGAGCAGCACATACTCAGCATAGAGGCAAACTGATTTTTACAAAATTACTCACTCATTCTGCCAGTGTGCCATAAGAAAACAGGCTTTGCATATTTTCCATTCAATACTGCTGAGGCTAAAGTGTTCTTGCATTGGCCTGCTTAAAACTGTTCAGTTGTAATGAGACTGATTTGAAAAAAACAAAAAAACCCCACACCTTTTTGGTACTATATTTGTTTGTGTTTTATTTGATTGAATTTTTTTGAAGTGTACAAGTGAAGCATTACAACTCTGTTGGAATCAACTTGCAAATCCAACAGAATGATTGTGCAATATCGTGGGTTTCTGAGAGAAACCCTTACTGCAGTTGTGTAAGATTTCCTTTCAGCAGTCATAAAAAGACAACCACACTGAAGTTGTGCATCTGTATTTCAGTCCAAAAACCAAAACAAGACAGAATATGCCCTTTYGTTTTTTTCTCTTGGGAAAGTATAAAAGTTAATAATGGTATGAATGTAAAGACTACTGATACAGCTACTATTTTTGATTGTATTTCAGACCCAAAGATTGGGGCAGGTACAAAAAAATGCGATTTTATAATTTAGCTTGCCAAATTTTTCATGATTTTGGTACAAATGCTGTCTTTAAGCTGCTTTTCTTTTTTRATTTAAATATACAGTCTTTTCATAATGAGCTACAAATGCTCTTGGCTGGGCCAAAGACTAAGATGTTTGCAATTACCCAGTTGCAAAGAAAACCATCTGTTCCAATGGCTCATGGAATAAACTTAATTACACAGTTGCTGTGAACTAGTGCAATCACTTGACAGCACTGAAAAAATAATGGCTTCAATGTAGCTCCACCTTTATGGCTAGTTCTGTTATGAATTTTTTTTTCAATGCAAAAGTGCTTGCAAAGGCCACCATTATGGTGTCCTTCAGAGACTTCAACAGTGTCAAGCACTTGGTACTTTTGGGGTTTTTTGTCCCTGGATTTAATTTTTTGGTCCATTACAATGCTAGAAACACTAAGGGTTGTTGTACAGTTGTTTGAGCAATTTCTTATTTAAAAAGTTGGGGTTTGTATTCTGTCTTTGTGTTAAACTGCAAAACACTAAGCAATTTTTGCTGCTTTAAGAGCAAAAAATTTTGGTTTCAAGGGGRTCTCTTCCAGATGTGTTTGCTCCCAGTTTTTTCTGTCTTGTATCAATTCCTTTTTCATTCTTGCAGGTCAACARATAGTAATCAGGTAAAGAAATTCTTTTGTAGCTGTGGAGGATACATTTACTGGGAAAGGTGAGCAGATGAGTTCCACTTTGCCCTCATACAGTATGTAGTTAAACCAGTGAAAATGGTTTCCCAAGCTTGACTGCTTCTTGTGTGCTGACTCTATATTTTGGGGTGAGTAGTGGATTCCTTAGTTAGCTTCAGTAGTTACCYGAGCTTTTCTGCTAGGATGTTGTAACAGTGGGAACCTGTTAAAATAATTTAAATAAATAGGGATGCTCACAAAGCGTTTAACCTTACTAGTGAAGAAGGTGATTGCTTTCCTGGTGAAGCCAGTGAGAGCTTTCCATCAATTTCAGCAGAGACAAGATCAGTCCCAAAATGGGAGTATGTCAACATGCCATTAGTTTATTTTTGAGCCTGCAAGATGCTGGCTGGTAAGTAGTAGGTGCAGATATCCTTCCAAGATTTCCAGTAGGCTATAAGCTCATCTGCTTGTGTGGAGATGCCCTTCCAKGAAGAAATCTGCTGGATTTCACATAGATGAATGCAGAATAAAGAGAATTTGCCCTTGATGTTGTTCTGCCTGTAATATATGCACTATCTGAATGTGTTAATTCAGTCCTTGATTCTGATCTGTCTTTTCTTGAAATACCTGCCTGTGTCCTTGGTGAATATCATAAGTGGTGGTATCATTCCTGACATATGAGACACAATTTTTCAGGCCCTTCTTAGTYAGGGTTTGAACTGACCAGGTGCTACCCCAACTCACTAGGAGTTGAAGGACCTTCACAGATAAGGTGTTGCAGTTAGTTTCAGTTTTGCTGTAGAGACAAGTGAATTAYTAGGACATACATCAGACTTCTCTGATTATTTGTTACTTCCACATCTTCATGGCTMTGTGCAAGTGGATTCTGTTTCTCTGCAATGTGTCCTTGATGGGACTTCTGTTTACTTTCACTTGAAAATTGCTTGATTCTTCTTTGATTCTTGAACACATCAGGGAGGGGTTTTCTCCCTTTGTTGCTCTGTTCTGGACTTGAGAGCAGCCCACAGACACCTTGCATCAGTTAAATCAACCTGCAAAATACGGTACCTCTTCAAGTGACTAATGAGGATGCAACAATCAGTGTCTCTTGATAATTTGGAAATGAGTGTGTGAAGGCAGGGAGGATGCACAGCTTGATTTGTTTTATTTGTGGCTCAGCCAAACTGTAAAATGCTTCTGTGTCTGACACAGTGCTCATTCTTGGATCTTTGCATTTGAAAAGGTTTTGCTAGTCAACAGTGAAACGCAACTTTTTTTTTTTTCTTGTGTTCACTGCTTCTGAAGTACTGTGGTTTGCACTTGTCTGCTCCAGATAAGCCAAAGAGCTCTCCACTCCTTTGCTGATTGTTGGTTCTTACAAGCAGTACTGTATGCAGCCATGGGAACATGCCTGTGTGACCCCAGTGTGAACATGACCCCTGTGTAGTGGTGTATTTGGGGGGCCCAGGAGCAGAGATTCCTGCTGGCTCCCCTGAGCTGTGGATGGGCCCTGCAGTGAGCTTGGCAGGGGTGACACTGCCCTGTGTGTCACTCCCGTGCCACCTTGCTTCCATGTGTTTTTTTGTGTCTGACTAAAGCAATGTAACCAAGGGTGGGATTTTCAAAGTCTTGGGGAAGCAAGTGCTCAGGTCCTTTTGGGTTTTCCAYATGCCTTGGGTGCCTGATGCCCTGAGCACCTTCCAACATCCCAGCCCTCAGCTCTTCCACTATACTTGAAAACTTTCCAGTTTGACACTTTCAAATGTAAAATCCTGTTATTCTGTGCTGATGGAGTGAATGTAAATCCCTGTGAGGGTGTGTAGGATCTTTGGGAGCAAGGACCCAGCTGGATCTGTGCTGGTGTCATGTTGTGGTCATGCTCCAGGAGGAAAGAACGTCTGCATCATCTTTGAGTATTTTAGTAAAGGTACCATTAGTGGAATGTTTACATGCAGCCTACTGACAAAAAAAGGAGGAAAAAAAAAGATTAAAAAATGTAAAGTATTTAAGTGCAAGAATCTACTAGTTTTTTTCTTGTTTTGCAGATCACACTAGCTATTTTTGAAGTTGGTAGATGTGTATAATTTTTGCAAAGACCAGACAGAACTACCTGTTCACTTTCAATGTGCCCCGTGCTGAATTGTGCCTATTTCACTCTCTGCTGTTGTTATGCTGCTGATTCTGCTGTTCTGAACTGTTCACTGGATCATTCCATTTGCATGCAACACAAATGCAAGCTGAGCTGTCTGAGAGTAAAGCTGAAACACGTTTGTATAACTTGAATTGATTAATGACTTTCTCTTTTCCACGCCCTCTTGAAATGCTGTGTATAATTTTGATTTGTTTCTTCTGCCCTGATTTCTTTCCACTTTTGTTTTTTTTGTTTTGGTTTGGTTTTTTTTTGAATGGTAATTTATTTTTGTTTGCATTATAGGCAGTATCTGTACATTTTGTTTCAAGGTGATATTGTGGATGTCTTTAAAAAACCAAATTGTTATTTTATATAATTTTATCATAAAGTTGCTCTAATAAATCATTCTTTTATCATGTGACAGTGATGCTGGATTTTGTGCATTAATTTGGAGGAGGATGGGTGTTTGGTGGATGGATTGTTTCAACTGCCTRTTCTCACTGGTGTTAAGTGCAGTGCAATGACAGAATTGTCAGCAACTGAAGACTCACAGCTCCACTGGATCAGTCCTGGTGGCAYCTATGGCAGGGCAGATCCCTCTCCAAAGAGCAGGAGTCCCCTTACTCCCCCAGAACTTCTGGGGTTGAAGTCCTTAAGTCCCTTTCACRTGAGGGTGGCATATCTGAATATGGTATGGTGATATTTTATTTTTAGTGCTGTTTTGTTTAATTACCATGATTAACATGGTGGCTGAATCCAGCCTGGAAGTGATCATTCCCCAGGARGTATGGGATTGCAGATACATTATTAGGCTTATTTTTTTTGCTCTCACCTTTATATATATAGTTTATGTGTCCATGAAATACTTTTTGATGTTTTCCTTCATACCACCAGTGTCCTCCTTCGCTCCTGTTCTGTCTGAGCTTTGCATCCTTCCTGGCACTCAAGAAATAATGTTAATTCCTCCTCCTCTGCACTGCCTTCAGCCTCCCCCACCCTGCCTGGTGCCACGTGGGACTCTGCATTAGCACAGCTCCTGTAGGATGCAGAACACAAGCAGCTGATGAAAACATGGCATTGTTTGCCAGCAATAATTAAAACAGAAAGAGGAAGAAAACAYTTGTCCCTAACTAGAATCACTGGATGGAAAATCCCCTGGATACCTTTYCATTAGATACTTGAACATGGAAATCTTTTCCATATAAAAGTTTCAGGGAGGGATTTTGTGTTTTAAAAGTAATAAATTTTATGCCTCTCTTAAAAAGCCTTCTGAAGCTTAGTTTGTGTGCTGTGTCTGCAGAGGTTGTCTGTATTGTGTACAATGCAGGACTGGATTACACACTAATCCTGCCTCTCCCCTGGCTTCCCTGAAAGCAGGGAGCAGTGTTTGAGTTGGAATGCTGTGCAAAGGGCCCTTTTAAATCAATAGTGCACCCACTTCATTAATTTTTAACAGTTTGATTGAATAAACATAAGAGATGGTGGAACTGTGGCCAAAATTATTTGCAATATAATGAAAGCTGCTAAAATTGAAAAAAAAAAAAGGATAGATGGGAAAAGTAATGATCTCCTCTGTGCATCTCCCTGCTGAGCCTTCAGCTGCAAGCCAGGCTCCAACATCCTCAGCTGCTTTGGGAAACAGAGCTTGGTTTCACACATGTGCATAGCAGGGAACACCAGAACGCCTTGCCTTGAGCAGGGTTTCAGGATCCTTTCTCAGAACAAAACCTAATTCTTTGGGGGAGGCAGGTTCTCATTTTTGGGTGCTGTGTGAAGATCCAGCAGTGGAGCCTCCTYTGCTGGGTTCTGCCCATGCCATGGTGGGAGAGCACCGTGTCTTCCTCAGCAAGGACAGCCCAGGGCTGCTGGRGAGCAAAGCCCTGCTGGTCCCAGCTGCTGAGGTGGGCTTGGTGTGGGCAGTTTGGCTGCAGGGAAGCTGCTTCCCAAATGGGGTGCAACCATGAGGGTGAGCAGTGCAAAGGCTCTGAGTACCAGCACATGGGAACTCACCTGTGCAGTTATCCAGAAAAGGTGTGTTGTTTTAGTGGATTGGCTGCTGAGCTCTGTGATTGATGTGGGCTGAGCAAGAGAAGCCAAGAACAATGMATATAAGAAAGTAGCACTCACTGGGACTCTGTCCTGATTAAGCCTTTTCTCCTCTGAATAGGAAATACTGGAAATACTGTACTTGCCAAAAGAGTTGGTGCCAGGAAGGGTTTGTTCAACACTAAATGCTTCTGTCAACATTCAAATCACAGGAAGGGGGGAAAAAACCCACCAAAAACCCCAAAATATAGCATCCACCTGGCACCTGCCCAGAGGCATGGGTGAGGTTTGGTTTCAGCAAGAGTAATAACCACAGAGACAAGGAGTATAGTTTTTATAATACAAAATAAATTCAACACAGCACACACTGATGTATTTTCCTAATACTTGATGTATTTTATTAATACATCTTTACATACTATGCTAAGTATTTTCCTAATAATTGAAGTATTTTACTAATACATCCTTCCCAGGCGTGGCTGGAGGTTGAGTGCTGCAAAAGATGRGTGACAAGACTGAGACAGCAAAGAACTCCCTGCAATCCCTTGCACTATATATTCATGGCTTGCTTTATTTGTTTGCAATTGAAATATTTTTCCAAATAAAACATGGCTGGAAGGCATTCAGTATTTAATTTTAGGCTGAATAAAATTATTCTAAGTTAAATGTTTCAAATTAAATATTTCAAGTCCATGGTCAGGTATCTTAGTTAATTTATTGGATATTTTAAAAAGTGGAAGGTGAGTAAATCTTTAAAAATRCTTCCAAACAAATCACAATTTTATTTAGACTTCTAAAATTTCCCTAAGCTTGTCAGCTGAATCATTTCCCAGTTCTAAACTTGAAATCACTTCTTTTGGGTCCCCCCCTCCCCTGCTAATTCAAGTGTACAATCTTTAACACAAAATATAAATAGAGCATTTTTCTTTTCAAGTGTGTGGACCTTGGCTGCTCCTGCCTCCCATCCTTCTGTCAACTGTTGGTATTTGGAGCCCAGCCTTGTTCTCGTGAAACGGAAAGCGTAGTTCTGTAGTAGTCTCTGCAGTGGTACTGATGTTTTTGTCTATAATTAGCTCTGAGAGAGGAGAATGTGTTAAACTGGCAGCTTCTTCTTAGCAAACCTCCCACACAGGCAGAAAAAGCTTTCACTGYATCATTTAGTGCACCCTGTAACAAACTGGAAGTCCAGGCACGATTTTCAGAGGGAACATGTGAACCACAGAGTGCCACCCAACCAGCAAGGGATGCATTTACTCTGTGTGGGATGGTGGCAAGTCAGCCACAGCAACTGGTAGAAGGAGCCTTGTCTGAGTGAGAGATGGGGAAGAGGAAGAATAAAATTTCCTGTTTGCTCTAAAACTTGCTGTTCTTTTTTCCTTTCCTCCCCCCAGCTGCATGAATTGGTCAAATAGAACCATATTCTACCCATAAACCTGCTTTCATCCTGAAACTCTCTTAGCTACAGCACTGTTAGTAAGATTAGAAATGCAGAACTGTGGGGCTGGTATGTGAGATCAGATGAGCAGAAGGAAACCAGGATTTCACAAGCTGGAGGGATTTATSAGTGGAATTTATCAGTGCTGCAAGTGGTTAGAGAGCTGACAAAGAGGAGGAGAAACACAGGTCCTTTTCCTGAAAGCTGCTCCTCCTCTGATACAATCTGCCTAAACTGAACTTGTGATACTGGAGAAATAAATGATAAATCCTGAACTTTGTAAAAAGGTGCTGCTGCCTTGTGGTTCAATCCCTGGGARCTTTTGTGACTTGCATTGACATAGTTCATGCCAGGATTTCAGTCCTGCACACAAGAGGAGCTTAGCTGAAATATTTCATTGGAATGCTCAGCCTCTGAAGTCATCTGAGGGCCAGGGACACTTCCTGGGGGTGATTTGGACCTTTAGCAGGGGTGGATTTCTGGAGCTCTTTTCACTGGCTGCACATCCTGCCCCCAGATTTCTGGTAACCCAGATCTACCAGGACAACAGCAGCCTATGCTTTGTTTTTAAGTCCTGTTGTAGCAGAGATTTGGGATGGCTCCCATGATAAGTGATCTGTGCACAGCAGTAAATTCAGGAGTGAGGTGGCTGGGCAGAGAGGGTCCTATCTTCTCCATTAACTACTTCTTGGGCTTCTTCGAGTTCATGCTTATATTTTATATTTTGGTCTGGAGGGAAGCAGAGGACTCATGGCACTTTCAGCTTCCCTCTTTCTGTTGTACCTGACCTATCCTCTGGCTCCTCATTGTTTCCATCTTCAGCAGCTGAATACCAGGTGTGCTAAACCTTGTGTTCCAAGCTGTCTCTCCWTTGACTCCTTACAGCATCCTTCCTCTGGTTCTGCACTAGGAACTGCATCCCTGGGGTCAGTAGGAATRAGATGCTGCCTGGAGAACAGCAGTGTTCCCAGAGCAATTTGTGTCAGCTGAGGTGCAGCCTTTGGATTTTTACARAAGGCACAATTTCTTAGAAGCTGCCCCAAACTTGATATCAGATGGAACCCCTCAACAGCACCACTGAAAATTCCAAATGCAAGATGAGGGCTGCATTGTTTCAAAGGAGCTGGCTTGCTCCCTTGTGTTTGTCCAAGCATGGAAGGTGCTTTCAAGAAAAACTTTGTAGAGACATTGTTTTGGAGGGTTTGTTTGTCTGCTTAGATGAAGCTTCTGGTTAAGAATAAGTGAAAATAGAGCCATGTTTGGGCTGCWAACAGCATCAAAACTGATCAGTCCTTCCAACCAGTGTGTTCTCATGCTGATCTGCACTCTGACTCTCCACCACTGAGTGGGAGCTTTCCCATCCAACAGAACAAGTTATAGCAAACAGGTGAAGACCAGGACCCAGAGTTTAAGAACTGGGTCACAACAACTGGATGATAACTTAGCACCCTGTCAGTGCACGTTGTGAAACTCAGTGTCTAAGAGGAAGTGATCTACAGCAGGAGGGGCAAAAAAMCAGAAGAACCCTAAACAAATGTGCTGACAGAGCATAAGCACTGCCTCTTGTACACAAGGCTGGGAGTAACTTCAGAGGACAGTGGGACATCCACACAGGAGGAGACCTTCCAGGATGGTGAGTACATTTGTCATCATCTTCAGAGAGCTGGGGGGTGGCCATGGAGAGATGAATGCACCTCGTTCATCTGAGGAACTTCAAACAGCTCCTCGGGAGGATTTGGTATAGTGAAAAATCACATTTGCCTGTTTGAAATTCAAAGTCTGACACAATTTGTTGCTGGTGGAGAACASAAGTACCAAGAGGTATTTTGGAGGCAAGGAGAAAGCAACCTTAATGTTATAAACAGCAGTGTCCTGTGGGTACTCAGCAGAGTGGCATTAGCTGGTGTCCCAGCCTGTGGAGCAATGCTAAGTAGTGCTTGTATTTATTGCTCTTGGATGAGCTTCAGTCATTGAAACTGGCAGCTGGTAGAGCCCTGAAAGCTTCCAGGGAGATGTAGTTAATTGCTGACTGGCTACAATATTATTCTTAAGAATTCTGGTTGTGTCTGTGATGTTTCCCTTCTTGAAAATTAAACTATTTTAGAGCAGTTCTCACAACTTCTGTATAGCATGTGGGACTCCAACCCATCACCAGTCCAAAACATCAAGAAGGGCTCTGTTTGAATGGAATGGTAGATGATTCTATCACAGCACATACAAAAGCTGTTCAGCCTCATATTCTAAGAAAAACGTTGTTTTTGAAGACATGTTGTAACTGCTGCCGAAAAAGAGAAGTGAAACAAGTTGTTTCTGGTAAACTCCATCCATCTGAGGCCATCACATGGCTCTGAGAGCACTGAYACGGGCAGTTTCTTACCAAGACACTGTCTGGGTCACTAGATGAGACTTTGGGAGTCAGAGGGACAAGGCAACACCTCTCTTTGGTGGTTTTCAAAATGAAAATCAAAGTTTTCTGTGCTGAGAAGCACCTGTCGTGGCTGACTRGGACAGCTGTGTGTGTGCAGTGTGACCTGCAGCCCCAGTGCACTCTCCTGGCCCAGCCTGAAGGGCTGCTGCTGTTTGTCTGATGCCTTTCTCCTCCCCCTTTAAAACACCTTTGCCTCACTTTCCTACCCAACTCTTTCACATCTTCACTCTTGCTCTCTCTTCCCTTTCTTTCCACTGAGATTTCTGGGTTGGAATGTGACCGCTTCCTCTCACGTGTGTGGCTGTCCCACACCTTTCTCTGTGTGTGGTGGGTTATATCCCCCCTCTGCTTGGGCTGTCAGTYCTTTGGGGTAACACAGTGGGTCTTTACATTGTGCTAAAAACATGAACTGGGATTTCAGAGGTGTGGGAATGGCCAACTGTCCTTCACTGCTGGCAGCCACTCCATCTCTCCAGGGCTGGGAGAACGGATGTTTACCTGCCAGCATTTGTTACTATTTCTAGTGTAAAAGCTTGCAGCTGAGCCTGGGGCAGCAAACGGAAGTGACACTGAAAAAAGTGTGAGTGAAGCTGCTTTGGGAAGTGGGCCCTGCTGTGGTGATTACAGCTGATAACAACAAGCAGCTCCTGAAATGGAAACATGGCTTCCTTCTCTGCAGCTCCAGTATGCTTCTAAGCAGGAGTTTGTACTTTTTCTTCCCTCTCCACCTTTTTCATCTTTGTCATTCTCTCTTGTCTGCTCTTTTACCACAGGCCCTCCCTTTCCACATCCYTCCATGAGTTCCCCAAGTCCTCGTTTCAGACCCACCTCCCTTGTCTTCCAAGACATCCTCCACCTCTTTGGTTCAGCCCCACCAGGACCTGTGAGTGCCCCAGGAAGCCTTTGGAGCTGTCTGGGCAGTGTCCAACCCCTGCCTGCTCCATGCAGCCACAGCATCCATACTGAAAGGTGCAGTGGGCAGGAGCTGGAAGCAACAGGGAACGTGTAAGGGCATGCTGCATTACTGCTGGGGATGGGCAGACATCATAAACCCCCCCAGTTCAGGTGACAACAGCTGTGAACACATGGCAAGATGGATGGGACAAGTCTGGCAGGATCATTCCTACACMAAATTTGTTTGAGGGTGGCCACCCACAGAGTAATTCCATATCCAAAACCACTGCAGCAGGTTCATCCTCCAGGCTACAAAGGCAGTCAGAGGGGTCAGAGGGGGTCAGAGGCAGTTGTTCAGGGACTGGGCAGGTGGTGGTGTCATCTGGTAGCACCTTCTGAGATCTCCTGTACCCCAGGATCTGCTTCTTGCTCCTGAGAATGAAAGGTGTCATCAAGCTCCTGTGGGGTAAACTCAGCACTGCCAATGCAGGGATGATTCATGACCCACTGGGCACGTGTCAAGGTTTTGAGAAGGTAGAATAGGCAAGTGCCAAGTGCCCCTGTCTGGCCATCTGCTGTCACAGTGGCATACTTTGGTATTTGCTCTTATGGTTGCTCTGCTGGTGGTAACACAAGCCTGGAGAAATACTGCCTGAGAAGGAAAAGAAGAGAACTTATTTTCTAGAGTCATGACTGCAGCAGGGGAGAAGGGGAGTTTGCATTTCAGCCTGGTCCCTGTCCCCTTAACAGAGTCACTTCTGGAAGAGACACTTGTGGGAAACCAGAGTATTCCTCTGGGTCTCCTGAATGGGCAACAGCCAGGACAGGGGAATGGGCTCACACAGCCTGCTTGAAAGATAGCATTGACTTTGATTTAACACCTTGGAGAAGGCTTCCAAAGCTGTCTGAGGATTTAGATGACACGAGAGTTTGATTGGTGTGTTTTTTATTATATCACTGGGTGTTTAGATATTAGTTTTAGATTTCTCTGTATTCTTATTATTGGGCAAATATGGAGGCAGATCAATGTGATAAAGTCACATTTTCCTGTTCTTCTCTTCCTTTTCCTTTTGCAAAGGGTGTTAGGTTTTTAGGATTGGGTAAAGGTGTGATTTCACTGTGTGACTTAGATTTTAGTTATTAGATTTTAGAAGAAAACAATGTTAACGTAATTTAGATTATAAAAATCTGGGTGATGTTCCGGGGTAGGCAGAATTTACTTTTCCAGCTGCTTGTGAACACCACACTGGTTTCACAGAAATTAGAGATAAAGACTTTAAAATAAACATCTTCGAACTGCAGCCCAAGGACTCTGATCCCTTCTTCCAAGCGCGGGCAGTGAGAAAACAGCCGCTCACCACAATTTAAAGTCATCTCAGAAGAGATACACCGTCAGACACTGGCATTGAAGACAACTGCTAGGCACAGGGAAAGAGCAGAAGCTTGACAGAGTCACACACAGGATGAGACTGATGCTGCACACTATCACCCACTGCTTCTGCATTTAATTACTGCTTGTTGGCAAGTATGCTGGCTTGCARCAGGACAAAAGTGGGTGTTGAAGGATGGCTGGAAGAGGCAGTGATGCAGTTATTTGCACATTAATTACTGCAGGGATTTTTGTGTGTAGACAGCACTGGGGGAAAACTGCAGGGACATGTCTCTCTGTCACTTTGGAATCTGTTAATGCCACTCAGGGCCCGTAATACAGGGAGGATGTTGCACAGAGCCATTCTCAAATCTCAGAGCACTGTGTAAAGCAGTGCCAGTAACCTGCACTTTTTGTCTGTAATTGGCTGTACACAAACGTTGTCATAAAGCTTTATTTCCCCCCTTGCATGCATTTCTGTTTTTCAGATTGTGAAAAAAGCATTAAAAACRTCCCTGATGTGTAATGAGTCCTCCAACACGAAATTAGGCGTGAACAATCCAAGAGACGTCAGAACGGTAATTACTGGGACACACCACGTTTGCTTACAGAGCTGGGATTGCACTGACACTTCTGAAAAGAAATAACAGGTTAAGAGGAAGGRTTTTATTGGCCATTTTAGCAATCTGTGTTGGTTTCAATCCTGTTTGTAAACAAGCGAGTGACAAAAACCCTCATTGATTTATCCGGTAGACTGATCAAACCTTGCCCAGAGGGAGGAATGTGGAGATAAATCCTGCAGCTCTGGCTGGCTGGGGAGGAGGAAGCCATGCTCATACAAACAGCCTCACTTCCACCATTGGCACTGCATTTATTCATCTATTCCTTTGTTCACTTATCCAGATGCCCAGAGTGCCTGGACATCRCAGTGCACAGCATGGTGACAGCCATGATGCGACTTTAAAATGGATTTCTAACCTTAGAAATGTCTTCTAAAACCTGTTTAAGTCTTGCTAACATGTTCATGTGATGAAATGCAGAACTGTTAAAAATGGGTGAGATTTTTTTTTTTTTGTGGTCAGGTGGAGAACAAGCCAGAGGGCAAAAATTTAGGTAGATAAGTTAAATAAATTATTATTTCATTCAAATCACTGCCTGAAATTGATGTCAGCACTGTAGATTTTTCAGAAAAGCAGAGAAAATTAAAAGCAAGATGCTTTATCCACATAGAAACTAAAACAGAAACTTTCAGAGGCAAGTAGTTTCTTGTGTGGTTTTCCCATTTATGACCACAGATTCATGACCAGCCCCAGACTCAGTTCTCCTGCCTGCAAGCTCAGAAGCWCAGCTCTGAAGGGCATTTTACCTATCACAGGCTGGTGGATGGTTCCAGCTCCCAAGAATTGCCATGGGGAGCCAGACATGATAATTACTGGGGGGGAAATAGATCTGCATGTGTGGTTGGTTGTCTTTCCCTGCTCGGTACAGGGCAGCATTTAGAGCCTGGAGTTGTAATTTTCAGCACGTGAGTACCTGGATTGCAGCTACTGAAGCTAAAGGTAGCCAGGCTACTTTTTTTTCTCCATCTACATTTAGGGATAAAAAAAGGAAGTGCAGCAAAAGGGAGATGTAACTCACCACACTAGAATGACATGGGAATACTGTTCACAAGGATAAATGAGATTTGTGTAGTTTCAATTAAGAAAGGTTTAAGACAAAACCAGAACATGTTCCATTTTCATGAAACCACAAAATGTCTTTCTGCCTCTGACACTTTCTGAACTGTTTTTTCTCCGCTGAGAAAATTTCCTTTTTATGGTAATGCCTGCCTTAATCCCACAGCTAATCTGGTGTTAGGAATTTCCTTWTTTTGATTTTGGTAGAAATTTTGTTGAACATCCATTGGTGCTGTGCTAAAATAAAGCTAATCAATGTCAAACTAATCACAAAATTTATGAAAAAACAAGGGATTGTCAGCACAAAAAATGGAACCAAATTCATAGTCTACATGTAAACCAACACCAGTTTCCAAATTTTTTTCTTTTTTTTTTAATCTCTGATTTCAAGATTTCATTCCCTTTCCTGAAAGTAAGAATTTCCTTTCAGGAAAAGGAATGAAATCTTGTCATTTCAATGAGAATCAATTGGGCAAACTTTGGTCCATTTCCCTCCACTTCATGTCATCCCATTGGCTTTTACTGTTTCCATTGTTTTCACTTAGTTTCAGAATTTATATTTTTTAGTATTTCACTTCTTCAATTTCTTCTGCTGCCTCTTTGTTTACCTTTTTACCCTCATTTTGGGGTTTCAGCATGAATAATTTTGGCAAGTTTTGGTCCTTTTTGCTGCACCTCATTTGAGTTTAAAGGGATTTTTAAGGTCCTGTAGTCCAACCTCCCTGCAGAGAGAAGGGACATCTTCAACTAAATCAGATTGCTCAGGACCCTGTCCAAGGTCAAGCAGACCTTGAACAGTTGTTCCTCACTTTCAGTGCTACATCTAAGAACACTGTCTGGCAGCAGCTGCAAGCAGATCTCCTATTCAAAGATTGTGATTTATTCACCTGCACAGGCAGTCAYCCATTAGCTGGTGCATCAGTGTCTTGGTGACCACTTAAATCTTCTCTTCTGTGGGTTCTGCTCCAGTTTCAGATCTTAGGGGCAGTTTTGGTGCTTGATCTTGTCCTGATGGCTGTTTACTTCATGAGTGTGGGCAGCACAGCTGATGCTGACAGAGGAGAAGCAGCAGTTGTCAGCATTTACAGAAAGGTGGAGGAGGARGAAGGACTCTACAGAGATCTCCCAGAGGAAGGATTCTATGGAGATCCAAGAATCACAATMACTGAGGAGGGCATCAATAGATCCAATGATTCCTGCAGGTGAGTCAGGTTAGATGGCACATGGAGAAGTCATCACTAGATGGAGAAATAGTGACAGTACTGACAGTACCAGCATGGGTTTTATTCTCTTCCCACTGCATCATAAGAGATGAAGCACCACTAATTTGGGAAGAGTGGGGGTGCTGTTTGGGCATTGGGTAATTGATGGTTGCCTCCTATGAGGGGCAGTGTCACAACTCTCTCAGACCTCTGCTTGTATGTTCATCTCAGCCCAGCTGCTCCTCTGCCACCTGCAGCCCTCCTCCTTTTGTGGGAGGCAGCAGAGACAGCAGCTGGCAGAGCAGCCTTTCCCAGAGGCTGGAGGGGCAGGGAATGTCTGTGCTGGGAGAAGCACAGCAACACCCAGCTATGGGGTTTGCTTTTCTCCATATCTTAGGCAYGGTAAAACAAAAAGCTCAGAAATGTCTGCTGAGAAACCATTCTGCTGAATTYGGGAGGACGCTGTACAACAATATAAACCTGGCTATAAAAATTAGAGAGCACTCCCAGCCTGTTTGTCCAGCTCATCTTGTTTGCTGTGGAGGCTGACACCCAGCAYGGCCCACTGTACAGCCTGACAGGTGCCTGGTGTCCTGCTGGGGTCACAGTCACCTGCTTCACAACACAAAATTGCCATTGCAGCTTTGAACTTGTGGAAAATGTTCCTTACGACTTACCCTTCGAGATAAACAGCACTGCAGCCAAACCCCTGTACCAAGCCTGGATGGGACTGCTTGGTCTGGCCCAGGAAAAAGTTCATGTGGCTTCTTACTATTGGTCTCTTACTGGCAAGGATATCGGTGTCAATGACTCCTCTTCCAAGCAGGTAATGTCACATCAACAACGAGCACATCTGTGGTTTTTTTTCCCTCATGTAGATGTGGCAGAGGGCAGGCTGCCTGTGTGTTCTCTCTCCCAGAGGCATTGCTTGACTCCTCCTGCAAATCCAGGAAGGTTTTCCATGCTGCTCTGAAGCAACACTCCAACTTTCCTCCTTCATTCRAGTTAGACTGAAAKAGCTGAAATTTCTGACCTTCCTTGTGCTGGGGTTCTTCAAAGCAAGTWCCCATTWRTAACACTGCCCTTGCATAGATCTTRCTACMCTTTCTGTAATTAACAAAATATAAAGAATAACAATGTACCACACAGGGTGAAGACATTCTGTGGAGGTTTGAGAGGTTACTGGCAGAGAATGTCTCTTTGTATATTGCAGCAAGTTCACCAACTCTGGCTACAAAATCAACGGACCTTGAGTTTTTACAGGAAAAGGGTAATTATYTCCCTTCAGTGATCCACTCAGAGCTTCTGTACTGCAAAAAGGCCTGTTCTGGTGTGGTGCTTACATGGGTTGACAGGACAAGCACCATGTGCTCACTAGCTCCTGCTTTCTTTCTGTGTTGCCATGCTCTTTAGAATTTTCTGAAAGTTCACATTTTGCCTTTTTTTTTTTTTTTTTAAGTTACTGTGTTCCCAGGAATGAGTGCTTGTGAATTTTGGTAGTTGTTACTGCCTGCAAGAGTCAGACATGCAGATGTGTTCTGGCTGTTGAGGAACCATCTCCCTGCTATATCTAAACTCTTTTTTTCCCCTCCCCATCTTTCTTCAGGGGCTCATGTGAAAAAGATTGATTTTGGGCGTTTGACAGGAGGAGTGYTGCATAGCAAATTCTGGATAGTGGACATGAAACACATCTACATTGGTAGTGCAAACATGGACTGGAGATCTTTATCTCAGGTAACCTCTGCTGCGGCATATTCAAAGATCTGGGGGAAAATTCATGTCCTAGCAGATAACAGAGAAAAAAAAGATCGTAAAATGATGTAAAAATATTTTCAGAGCAGAAGAAACAGCAAAGAAACCCCTGGAGGTGGCTCCTTCTGGAGTTGTGACACAGCTTGCTCTCTTTGCAGGTGAAAGAGTTGGGTGCTGTGATATATAACTGCAGCTGTTTGGCCAAAGACCTCTGGAAAACATTTAGYACCTACTGGGATGTTGGATATCCTAATTCTACCATCCCATTCCCTTGGCCTCTTAATTATTCTACCTTCATTAACAATCATTGGCCTCTGGAAGTGGAATTTAATGGAATCTTGACAGAAACCTATTTTTCTGTAAGTATGTTTGAAAACAACATGACAGACTGTAAACTGTTTAAGGATTGAGCAGGAAAGTTTCTTCAGCAGTGCTCCTCAGTTGCTTGTGTTCCAGGTGGAGAATAATTTGTTCCTTAGGTTTCTCTGGAACTATTCAAAGAACAGGGAGAAACCCAGCATTAGCTGCCAAATTGTATGGCAGGAACAGTGTGCAGGTCTCTTCTAATCACCTGTAGGCTCAATATATCAATAAGTATCTGACCCAGGAGGATATGGAAGGTAGGAGGAAAGATGCTGGTCCATCTCAAGTGCTTTGTGATCTTTTAACAAAAACTAGACAGATCTAAACATAAATGAGKYGCAGTCTGAGAGAAAAAAAAAWAATTAAATCACTGATCTACATGTTTTCTTCTTTTTTTTTTTGCAGGCTTCCCCTCCAGCATTTTGTCCAGAAGGTCGTACCCATGACCTCTATGCTATAATCAGTATTATCAGTCAGGCACAGGAGTTTGTCTATGTTTCTGTCATGGAATATTTCCCCACCAGCCGCTTTATTCATCCAAAAAGGTGCAATTTTAATGCTGAGCAAATCAGTTACTTGTGCTATTTAAAGAAAAAAAAATATATGATTCCCCTTCTTCTGCAATGAAAATATTAAGAGTGGAGAGAACTGAGGCTTTGCTCTGCATTCACARCCATCTCCTGGACTGTGCCTCTCAGGTACCAAGGGACAGGATGAGAGGAAATGGAAAAGTTGTSCCAGGSGAGGTTTAGATTGGATATTAGGAAAAAGGAATTAGTGGAAAGGGTTGTCACATATTGGAACAGACTGCCCAGGGAAGTGGTGGAGTCACCATCCCTGGAAGTGTTWAAAAAATCTGTGGATWTGGCACTTGAGTACATGGTTTAGTGGGGACATGGGGCTGGTGCTGGGCTGAGAATTAGACTTGATGATCTTAAAGGTCTTTTTTAGAACTTAACAATTCTAGGATTCTGTGATTCCAGTTCTGATGCTGCAGGGAGGATGATGTCCAATACCTGTGTGCTTTGCTGGTGTTTTAGAGCAGCCTCCTGTGCTCTACACACAGCAGCWAGCTGTGAAATGCCATACTAGAGACAGGTCCAGCATCCTCCAAAATTCAATACAGCAACTTTTTGAACAGAGAGAGGAAAGGGAACACAGACAGAAGAATGTCTGACATCAGATTTTTCAGAGAAAACATTGCTGTGCTCTTCTTTCTTGCTCCCTTTTTTTCCTTGCTGTCCTTTTCTTCTGAAGAGTCTTGACTTGCTGCTCTATTTCCTGCTTGATGAACTTGACCCATAGTTTAGAGAGTGGTTCTYGACTGTCCTGACCTTTGCAGTGAGAGTTGAAACAGCCTCTAAAAGAAACTTCTGGGTTTTTTTTGTTTGTTTGGGGGTTGCTGTTGTTTCTTTTCACTACACCAGGTTGTTCAAAGCCCCACCCAGCCTTGCCTTGCCTTCAGCCTGTGCATGGTGAACCCCTGCCACGGTCCCAGACACTGCCCAAGGTCACAGCAGAACTCTGCACATGAACCCAAACCTGAGCACAYAGAAAGTGAGTCAGTCATGGGGCAGCACTAAGAGTCCCAAATCCTCTTAGATATGCCAGAATTAAGATGTTTACATGCAATCAAGTGCTCTGAAATACCTGCTTACATAATTTCTGAGTTTTCCAACCATCCAAATAATCTGAGAAAGAAGTTCAAGTGAAAAAACATGGCTTGTTGAATAGGGTAAGCTCTAGGCTGTCACTGAGCTACAGTGATACCATGCATTATGTCCTCTGTCACAACTGTGTACAGCCTCTGTTGTTCAGTGGAGGCATAGGTGTGTTATGGGGAAGATTTTAGGATAATAGAGAGAAACAGTTAATTCTACTGTCCAAGAAACAAAATCTCAAGACTAGCTTCTACTTGGAGGATATATTTAATAAATCAAACAGCTCAGAGGATTTTCAGTTTCTACATAGCATAATTGAGTCTCTGGGTTTCTCATCTTCCACTTTTAGCCAAGAGCAAATTCCCAGAAAGTCTCTTTTCCCCTTAGGAYTGAGTGCATTAATACTCCTTATTCTTCATCTGAAGGCTTAATCCACAGTTTGTGACATCTAGGGCTGATCAGATGCAAACAAGAGTTTGAAAGGCCCAGGGAAAGCAGCCCAGGGCCTCGGGCTATCTCCACAGCAACCAGCTGTAGTGCCATGAATTGAAGCTGATTAGTTCARGTTAGGTTCCTCCAGCAGCTGAGGCAGAGGGAACAAAGCTGCTGTCTAATGCCTGAGTGTTAATCAACTAGAAACTGATATATTTTAAAAACTGAAACCATTCAAAAATTGCATTTCAAATAGCATGGTTTCCCAAGTTTTTCAGGTTCTATATGTCAAGCCTGAGCCTCAGAGCACGTGGCCAGGCCATTGATTGCAAGAGGACGATGCATGGGGGAGGATTAGAGAATTCAGGCCTTTGTACATAAGACCAAAAGGATTAAGTTAGGCAAATTAATTCATCATTGCTCATGAGACTGTGAACAAATGCTGGACCTCTCCCTGTATCAGCCCTCCAATCTGTGCTAAACACACTCATCTCCCTCTGTGCAGCATTTGCTAGGATCCATGGGATGGAAGTGTGGGTGTTTGGAGACACCAGCCCTGGGATGCACATTGTCTAGCTCTTAGTGTCGTGTAGCTGGGTGAAGGATGTTAAAAATGTTCCCCATAGCCACAGCCAGCACAAGTGTCAGGAAAACAGATTTTCCCATGTTCAGGGAACATGGAGAGCACAGCTGTGTCCATGAGCTTGGGCACACACAATGAGGAMAGGGAGGGGTGGGGAGGGATGGAGTCTGCCCATGCTGGCTGATGGCACAGGACCACTGCAGACACTGGAAACAGTCTCCAGAGGACTGAAAAAGCCACATTCTGCAAAATGGTTCTTAGACTATCCTCTGGGCCCTGTGCTGCCCTTTCAACTCTGTGCTCTGTGCTGCCCTTTCAACTCTGTGCTGTATGAACTGGCTTTAGCCTGGAGTTGCTATTGTTATCTTTAGTTTCCTAAGGAGATGAGCACGGTGGCACCATGCTGTGTGTGTATCTGTATGTACACTTCACTAAGCTTTAAACTYTTGTGTTGGAGAAGATGAAAATTTAACAGAAAAAATTTACAGACAGGTACRTTTRGCAGAAGGCTCTCTGAATGAAGRAACAGTAAGAGAAAYAGAGATGAAAGCAAGTTWTGACATAGAAGAACACAAGATTTCTAAAGTAAGGATTGCTGAGCCAGATAACTAAGGAAGCAAGGGCTGAATGAGCTGGAAGGAGGTTTTATGACTAGACCAAAGGATATGTTGACCACAAAGAAAAAGATGKTTTTTTACCAAGTAGAAGTCTCAGCAGAAGCACAGGCAAACAAAAACCATGTTTTTATCAAGTAGAAGAATTTTCCACTGCAAGAAAACAGAAAAACAACTTTGAGCTTAAAAYGTAACCTACTGACTCATAGGATTGGATAGTTACTAACATAATATGGTAATATAAGTAGYTATGATAGGCTATAGGTAAATGTAATGGTATTGTGTATGATGCTGATTGGTTGTTATGTATTAGGATGCTCAGCAAAGAAAAATATATAATGCATTGTAACCAGGACTAAAATGGCTTCAGATTCGCCCATTAGCTGCAGCTTTTGGGCTTGGCTCTGTATACCCACGACCCACGGCTGCCGAATGCAATAAATAAGCATTTGTAAAGAGCCACCTGAAGTCCAAACATCCTTCATCAACATTTCTCCTACACTTCTGGATGAATTTCACCCCAATCTGGCAGARTCTGGAGGTCTCAAAACACGTTCTGTGAAAAGAACGCACTCGGTAGAAGGCAGAACCCTTTTTTGTACCACGAGTGTTTCACTTACCAGGTGTCAGAAAGCCCATCTGTGCATCATCCCAGTTTAATGTCACAGCTTTCTAGTGAACTGTTCTTAAAAAATATCCGTTTTTGCACACACCTCCTTTCCTGCAGGTACTGGCCAGCCATCGACAACGCCCTGAGACGCGCGGCTTTCAACCGCAGAGCGCGGGTGCGGCTCCTGGTCAGCTGCTGGGCTTACACTGACCCAGCCATGCTCCACTACCTGAGGTCCCTGCGTGCCCTCAACAACCCACATGTCCACATCAGTGTCGACGTGGTACGGATAAGAAACCTGATCTTGGAAAGACAGCTTGAGGAGATGGCTCCCACACTGATTGTTGAGGCTATGAGCTGCTGTGTGTGTACAAATATTAGCTTTCAGAGAAGCAGGTTGTCTGTTTTTGCAGTGTCTGCTTCCCATTTTTTGTGAATATATATACATACATATTCACAAAATATAGATATAATCTTTGAGGAAGCAGTCATCTCAAGCCAGTAGTGATATCAGGTATGTTCCTGGCTGTGGCACTTGTGACATTATGCAGGCAGTTGCTTTTACCATGACAGTAACAGTTTATATGATAACTTAGTGCTCCTCTCTCAGAAACCTGTTCCTGCATGGAATATGCTAAATCGGTCTAATTGCTATCAGTTTTTTAAAACCGAGATCTCTACTGTCTGCTTATGCAGATAGAACTATTCTTGAACACTAAATATTGCACACATGGCATAGGCACCAGGCTGGAATGCCTCAAGTGGAGTGGGGATGGTGTGGATGGTCCCAAAGATGCAGTAATCACTACAGAAAGGTGTCACAGAAGGAGGAGTGAGTTTAAAAATAAATAAAAGGAAATGTAGTTCTTGGTAAGAGTTAACACAAAAAGTTAGGCATTCTAGTTGCCTGCAGTACCCCTTGTGTCTGTGATCAGCCCATTCTCACACAAAATAAGAGCAGCAATCAGTGGTAAATGCAGATCTATTAAACAGCTGCCTAAAACTGCATTTAATTGTCTGCCCTGTAATGATAATAGCTGTGCCACTAATGGAACATTGTGAGTCAAACATTATCTGTATCTGATCTCAATTGCTTATCCAGTTTTATGTATAGTGGAAGTATTATTTGCTGGTTTACTTGGAAAGGAGTAAAATCTCTTCTACRGTCTATCCAATAACAGAGTGCAGTATGTTCTCTTCTGTTCTTCCCATMCTATTCTATTCTTTGAAACTATAGAAAACATGCACAATCATGAAGTCTATTCCTCACTCCAGTATTTGTGTAAATATTTTTAATTTCTCTCCCTCCAGAAACTCTTCATTGTTCCCGTTCTGAATCACACAAACATTCCTCATGSGAGAGTGAATCACAACAAATACATGGTCACTGATAAAGTAGCCTACATYGGTATGTATTCCATAATTCCAAATRCTTACAGTATCTCCAGAGACTGAGACAGGATCAGCWGCAACACCAAAAAATACCTCATTTTGCCACACAAAGCAGTCTGTCCTAGCTAAAGAAGTGCAGATGTGAAATGGAGACAATAATGTAGGTCARGTTCAGTGAGAGATTATTTCACATGATTGTGAACCATGAGGAGCAGAGCATGACAAGGCTGAGTGCTCAGCCTGTGACCATCACAGTGGGAATTTCACAGCCTGTGTGCTCACAATGACACTGGGATAACTGGTGCCCCAGTATATAACATTATCCTGCTTTAATAACAAGGAACTGCTGGGAGGAATTAATTCCATGCACTGTTTGTTAAACAGTGTTTCTTTCTAGGAAAGAAAATGAGAAAACAGTAATGCCAACTGTGTGCTGCTCCTGAAAGCCAGGATGGTGTTTACATTTCACTCTTTTATTAGGAATCCTCAGAAAAGGGGATATGAAAGTGCTCTGTCATTTCAGGCAGCTCATCCTCCCAGCAATGCACACCAGCAAATAGCCTGATCTTCCAACTGGCTGAGGGTTTACAGCTCCAATTGCCTTCAATACTTTAATAACTTGTTTTATACTTGAAGGCATATATGCAGATAATTTGTTTTCATGCCTGAGCACCTTCTGGAATTGACAGATTTTTCTGGCTAAGGAGATCATGAGGGGATAAAGTGATAAAATGTTTATTTTTCAAAATGCTTTATTTTCTGAGGTAGCTTTGGAGAGGGCCCTAGACAATGTCTGCAGCTGGATTCCCAGCTTTGCCTGGCTTAGAAGCAGGCTTTGCATGTCAAGCTCAGAACAGCTCCCCAGGGTTTATTGATCAAGACTCCAGTTTCTCCTTTTGTTTAACAAGTGAAGAGAATTAAATCCATTAAAGACTTTTTTCTTTAAACACAGAAACCCATGKCAAACACTGCCTTTTACCCCTCTTAATACTCAAATAGTGCACTTTATTACCATGTTTATGAGYAGATTTGTGCATTCATATGAGTAGATTTGTCACAGGCTGTAACAAATCARAAGGTTATGAACCTTCAGTGTTGCAGTTATTACCAAGTTTTCAAAACCTGAGGTCTGGCATAAGAGGGAGGTGACCTGATTTTTGCTGCCTCTTTGGTCCTAATGAGATTTGCAGTCATAGAGCAAATCAACAAAGCCCAAAGATCAAACAGAACATGGGAAATGAATGTTTTCTAATCAGCTACTTTTCCATTGCACAGGGACTTCCAATTGGTCAGAAAACTACTTCACTGATACAGCTGGTGTGGGRCTAATTATCAAACAGAATTCSACCACCCTGCAAAGAAGGCAACAGCCTGTCCAGGAACAGCTGAAAGATCTTTTTGAGCGAGACTGGAATTCCAAATATGCGGTGAATCTGGAAGATGTGCAGGGACASAAAGACTGTAACTGGGAGGGAGACCCTGGAGTGAACTGAAATGTACATTTAAAAYAGAAACAAAAAGATACATTTGAATCTTGTTCATGTGCAAATCAAGGAACTATCTTCTTCTTGTCTTTGTCAGAGAAATCACTTCCTTGTGGCACCCACACTGATGATGATTCTCACACAATGAGAATTTCTGATAATTGACTCTACCTACAAAACCATTAGTCAATGTGTGATGTTTGATTTTTTTTGTGTGATTACCTCATTGCAGAGTTAATGAAATGCATACAGTGTTGCATGACAAGCTGTCTGGCAATAAAGCAAACATCAGAGACACAGATAATGATTGCTGTGCTATTTTCTCTTTGGAAACTATACATTTCAACCTAAATGTTCCATTAACAGTGTTTAAAATTTTTTAATGAACTCCTGGCCATCTTAACCATGTATATGATCCCCAACAATAGCAAGGGCAGATTTTTAAAAGCATTTAGAAATTAGAGATRCAGGGAAACATCTGTTTTTAAGTGATGAGTCTAGCTGCTAGAGATAAACACCTGGGATTTAAACCTTGGGGCCAGTTTCCGACTCAGCTGCCCTGGAACTCTGAGTGTCTGGGGATGTTTGGATGTCTGGGTGTCGCTTTTGAGCAGCAAACAGAAWGGGGGAGCAGGGCAGAGCTGCTSCAGGGGTKCTGCTGTGTCTAGGGCATCCCACCTGCACTGTGGGCAGKGCTTGGAGAGCCTCCTCACTCCTTYCTGGGCTGCCCTGGTGCTGGCCCTGTGCTGTGTCTCTGGACTGCCCTTCCTCCTGCAGTCACCCAGGGACCACAGCCCTGAGCCATCTGGTGCCTGGTGTCTGTTCCACCMCAGCTCTGCCCTGGGTGACTTTCTGGAGTGACAGGAAAGGAGAGCAGGGCASGTGCTCCAGCTGTGAGTGCTGTGAGTGACACTGGGCTGGAGCTCCATGAGCCTTGGCAGGGCTGTGCATGCACAGAACTCCCCACACAAATAAGGACTTTTGGAGGAAACCCCCATCAATGTTCCATTTTTTGGTTTCCAGGCTGCTCCTTGGCTACCTCTTCAGACACTTCCAAGATTCCTTGAAGTATCTTATCCATCATTACAAATCAATGTTTCCTGTTGCTGTGGCAGTTTTTTACAGGCATGTGCAGATATCACACAGAAATTTTGGGAGTATTCGCATACATGCCAAAATATTAAGGAACATGCAGGTGCTTTTTGTGCTCCCATCCCCTATTTACTTACTGGAGTTAGCTTGAAAATCTTTGTGAGACATCTTCAACCAACAAAACMGTTTTCTGTAGAGGATTCCTCTAGATGGCACTCCAAGCTGGGGTTTTCGGTGTTGGCAGGGATGGCTATTGCAGGAGTAAGAGGAAAACTTCTTTCTCTTCTACTTGYGAGCTCAAATCTGACAGTGCTGGATTAGTTGTTCAGTAGGACAGAGTTTCTGGACAAGCTGGCAGAATTTTCTTATGGCCATATAAACCTCAGGTGGGTTAAGGTTTTGCTTAKAAAAGAAAAATAGCCACTWAGGAAAGTGCTCTTCTATTTTCTCYACTGGCATCACTGTTGGTTTTCCTCCACATATGGGGAAGTGAGGGGGGAGTTTACAATTCATACAATGAATCGGATCTAAGAGGAACTTGAGATTATTTCCCTGATTTCTTGTGAGTCTTTTGAAGCCCATTTATACCTTGATTCTTATTTACTTGTTTTCTATTAGAAAGGAAGAATATCATGTAAGTTGTAAGCAGGCTTTGAGTCTCAATTATTCTCCATTTATAAAACAGGGTTAATAATAGTCCTTATACATTCATCTCTTACTTACCTCTTTCATTTACATTGTGATTTCTCCAAGCTAAGCACTGTACCAAGTGTAACCTGGGTCCTCCAGTTGCATTTATTAGCATCATCCTTGGGCAGATTAGGAAAGGTTATTCACCCACAAGGTGGCTGGGCAGAGGAAAGGCTCCCCAGGGAAGCTGTCACATCAAGAAGCATTTGAACTACACTCCTGGAGATGTGGTGTGATTCCTGGGGTTGTACTGTGCAGAGCCARGAGTTGGACCTTGTGAGTCCCTTCCATCTCAGGATACTCTGATTTTCTACTCTGACTGCAGGTTGTTCAGATTTTTGTCAGTATTGCTTTATTCATGTCTAGAAAAAGTCACTGGTTCAGCTCTTGAGCATGGACACTCTCTGATCATCTCATGCACCTGTGGGAGTTCAAGGTGTGTGAGCTGGCTCTGTTTTACTGGAGTGGCTTTCAGGAGGAGCTGCTGCACTGCTCTCCCAGCAGGATCACCTCTGGAAGCTCTTGGTTTGGTGCAGTGCCTTGTGGCTACTGCTGCAACAGCAATGCAGATGACAGMAAGACAGAACCCAGCTGGCTCCATGGGTAATGAATACTGACAAGACCACAAAATCACCTGGCTTCACACATTAGCTTGTTCCAAAATCTTTAGCATTATCTGTTCCCATTTCTTCCTGCCATTACCCAAGATTTTCCTTTCCCAGTTGTTCCAGATAAAACATACCTTCGTTGCTTTCATCCAGCTACTGAGAAAACATTTCATCTACCATTTATGCCATAKCAGGGTACACTTAATTTCTTGACAGCCATGAATATCTCCACAATCCCTAGATTACAGCTCTTGTGTCATGGGCACTGCCTCACAGACCCCTGCTCTCTGAGGCCCAGAAAAGTCAGCTTTAGTTGCAGGGTGGRTTGTGGTCCTGCAGCTTTCTGGGAAGTGGAGAGGGAGGTGCCAGTTCCTTCTTCCTGCTGTCCAGTGATAGGGTGTGTGGGGATAGTTCAAAGTTGCATCAGGGGAGSTTCAGGCTTGACACTAGGAAACATTTCCTCACCAAAAGAGTGGCCAAACACTGAACCAAACTTGTCCTGAGAGGTGTTCAATGCCACAAGCCTGTCAATGTTCAGGAGGCATTCAGACCATGCCCTTAATAACATTTTCCTATCTTTTGGTATCCCTAAAGTGGTCAAGCAATTGGACTGAATAATCATTGTGGGCCCCTTTCAATTAACTATTCTATTCTGTTCTAKTCTAAATATCTTTAAAGTGAAACAGGCTTAGATCAGATAYAAGGAAAAAATCTGTACTGTGAGGGTGGTGAGGSTCTGGCAGAGGTTRCCCARWGAAGCTGTGGMTGCCCCATCYCTGGSAGTGTTCAAGGCCAGGYTGGATGGRGCTCTGAGCAAGCTGGGCCAGTGGAAGGTGTCCCYGCCCATGGCAGGGGATTAGATAGATGATCTTTAAGGTTCCCTCCATCYMCTCAACATTCTGTGCTTCTATGATGTAGAAATGAAGAACATCCCAATCTACAGGTGGTTAGACAGCCAAGTACCTTTCTCTCACAACTCATTTCCTAAGTGTTTTGCTGGGTCTTCTTTCCTGTGCTAAGTAGAATATGGGGAAGTGCACAATGAGAAAACTACTATAATGAAGCACGTCTGCAGTTGTCATTCTGGAGAGAGGATCTCGTGAGTGGTGTAGGAATGCAGCCCAAAACCAAGCAGATGTTCTCCATATAAGGAAAAAGGGTTTCAGTTTCACCTTATGACTTAAAAGGAAAAGGCCCAAGAAATTTTTYTGCTCTCCTAGCAGCCATCAGCTCAAGGCCAAGACAGAAACACTGATAGGTCTCTTTACCTGTCCCTCAGAAATGTGGCTATTCTCTATTGGGCAGTTTGCCAAAAACTCCACCTACATAATCCAGTACTTAAGAGAGAGCACRAAGCTTCTCAGTGATTTTTGGGGTGCTGTAGCAAGGTGCRATGAGCTTACATGCACCTGTGCACGRYTTCTATTTTTTCTTTATTMTTATTTTATCAGTTTATTAAGCCTTTTGCTTTACAAAACACACCCAAGGAGCAGTCTTGCAAATTATTCTAAGCCATTCTGAGAAGTGCTGGAAACCCTCAGGACTTCATGCACTTCCACGTGGCTCACTCTACTCTGGCCACATGTAAGTTTGTATTAAAGTGGGGTCTTGCAGCCACAGAGACCACAAAGAAATTGAGTTTAAAATCTCATTGACAGGAGGAAAAGTGTTGTTAGCGGGCTTGGGAGCAAGTTCTGAGCAGCCCTGGGCTCACCTTTTTATCAGCTGGCTGTGGAATGACGAAACGGGATCTTGGATAGAAGATCTGAGGTTCCATTTATTAAGGGGAACACAAACACACATGGCACTCCAGATACAGCATGGTCCAAGAACCCAGACCGGCCGGAACTGGCCGGTTTTATGGTGTACAATGTGAGGGGGGCGTGGTTACCATTAGGCTCCGATTACCAGGGGCAGGACCTCGGGCTGACCTGGCTTGAGGGAGAGACTTTTCTCTCCCTCAGAAAAGGGACAGCAAAACTTCAGCTCTGGACAGGAGGAGAGCTGACTTCAGGTTGCTCGGGGAACTAGTGARTTAAGTCCCTTGGAAAATGTTTTTATATTTGAGGGGATTGTCCTGCCCTGCTGTACGCTGAGGCAGCTTCACCTGGAGTCCTGTGAGCAGTTTTGGATGCTACAATAAAAAAAAAGAAAGACATTAGAGAGTGTCCAAAGGAGGCCACAAGGATGATGAAGGGTCTGGAGAGGAAGCTGTATGAGGAGTGGCTGAAGCCGCTTGGTCTGTTCAGCCTGGAGGAGACTATGGGGAAATTCCACCAGGGTCTTCAACATCCTCATGAGGGAACCAGAGGGGCAGGAGCTGATCTCTTCACTCTCATAGGCAGTAACAGGACCTGAGGAAATGGCTGGGGCTGAGTGATGAGGGGTTTAGGATGGATGTTAGGAAAAGGTTTTTCACCCAAAGGGTGTTTGAGCCCTGGAACAGACTCCCCAGGGCAATGGTCACAGCCCCAAGTCTGAGAGTTCAAGAAGCCTTTGGACAATGCTCTCAGGCACATGGTGTGAGTCTTGGTGTGTCCTGTGCAGGGCCAGGAGTGGGATTCAAGCATCCTGACAGGTTCCTCCTGATTCAACATATTCTGTGATTCAMCTTGGGATTGTAATGAGTGAAAAGTCTCCATTACCCCATATTTAGGAACTGTGCTGTCATTAAACATCCACCTCTGCAGCCAGTGAAGTACATGCAAACTTTTGCAAATTTAAGCTGGGATTTTCCAAATCAGAAATGTCAATAACTCAGGCTACTCACATTATTATTATTTGTATGGTGAGTTTATTGTGAATTAAGAATACAGACAGTGTTTTAATGGTACATGTGAAGGCTGTCACATCTGCACTCTGGTTTTCACTGTGCACTTGAGAGAAGCGTTAATATAAACAAAAGAGCAAATAATTATATACACCTCCTTCCCCAGAAAATCTCTGAAGCAATTCCACCAGTGTGGCAGATCATTCTAAGCATTTARCTATCCCATAAGTATATACATAAAAATTTATTTATCCACATTTGAATAATATTCTTTGTAAGCATGTTTTATTTTGGTATCTTACAAACATGATTTAGTTACATGTTTTTTGGTCTTGAAATTATTCTGTTGGTTTCTGCTGTTTAAAATTATTGTAAGGCTAAACACGACCCACCACAATAATAAAAAAATGAGGAGAGAGGAAGAGGCAAAGCATTGGTCTCTCTACACTAGTATGTAATTTTAATTTTATGTTTTAAAATGTTTGTGCAATATACATACTACCATAGCTGAAATGAAGAAAAATATTTTAACAACAAAGCAAAAGTAGATCAGAAAGTTCCAAAATCTAAACAGGTAAGTATAGTTCTGATAGTACTAGTTTAGAACCCATTCTGGAAATAATCTGTAATCTGAAAATAACTGGTGTGATTTGAGAAGCCTCTTTAAAAAGYCTTTTGCTATCGTTGAGCCTTTCARTGATTTACTTTCATGGTTCTGGTATCTACTCAGACTTTGCTCAAACTATGGGCCCCTCTGCACCTGTCATAATTGTTGCCCTTGGGGTAGATATGAAGAAATCATTATTTTTATTAGTGTACAATTTAGTACATCCATGTATTTGACGATTTGAATGTAGTAAATTCTGTTCAAGTGTTTTCGTGAACACCAGCCTTGGGTTTTAATTTTCAGTTAGTAGAAAATTAGGAAAACATTCCTTTCTGTACATATGGATGATTTTGTTTTCATTGAGGATTGAGAAAACACAACCTTCATTTGGTTTTATCTCCAACAATGTTAGATTTACTATCTTTTTCTTCCTCCAACAAGATTAGTTCAGTTCTTGCTGAAGATGTCACGATAGATGAGGCCCCGTCAATYTCAGCTTTTTCACCCTCTTCTGTATCTTTAGGTGATAAGGTTTCTTGTGCATCAAAAAACACATCTGGTTTATCTGTTGGGCTGTCTTCATCTGAGAGTCTCCCCTCTTTATGACCCACCTCTTCTTTGTCAACAGACTTAGCCTTTTTGGAAGGAGATGTGAAACCAAGCTTGGGAAGTCTAAACCATCCAGGTTTTTCAGCCTGCTTAGAGSAATCATCTGATGTGTCAGCAGGTTTCACATCTTCTGGAACTGGTTTTTTCATTTCCGGTTTTGCATCTGTGCTTGTTTCATCCCCAGAAGCTGAAAAGCCAATGCTTGGAAGCCAAAATTTGAATCTTCCAGGAGATCTTTTATTATCAGTCTTTTCTTTCTCATTGGTTGTGTCTTTTTCTTCACCTTCCACTGCTTCAACTACATCTTCATCTTTAGAGAGAGGAGCTGCAGTAATTCCCTCTGGTGATTTATCGGGAAAACTCCCTTCACGTTTAATGGAATACTTTACTTCAGCAGCAGATGTTTTTAACTTTGTCAAACTTASTTTTCCTCTGGATTCTTCAGACTCACAGTGTGGTTTGTCAGATAGTTTAAGCTCAGCACTGCCAGTGCTCTGTGCTGCTACTCCMAAGCTTTCACCAGCCCCTGTAGGTTTTCTCACGGATGCACCTCCCGTTGGAGATGGCTGCTGGACCAGCACATCTAAATCACTGTGTGATTCAGGCAACTTTGCCTTGAGCAGTGAGAATCCCAAAGCAGCAGTTTTGACCTCTGATGACAGAATCTCTGATTCTTTCACTATTTCAGTAGTGTAAATCTCACACCGCTCAATAGCAACATGTTCAGGTTGTACTTTCTCACTTACTTCCTGGCCCTCTATGTAAGACCACTGGATGTCTTGCCCTGCACCTGAAAGGGAGGACTCTATGGTGGCTGTCATTTGTGCTGTTTTAATGTCAGGTTCAGTCAGCGTTAAAATTTTGCTTTTTGCTTTTTGAATATCCCCCTCTAGAGCTCCTGGTGTTTCTTCAGAGATGGCAGAGCTTGCTTGCAGTTTCACTATTTCAATGTCAGTACTAGATCCCTTTGGATCTGTAACTACTTTTGACAGTAAAACATCAGCTTCAATTGGGAGAGTTCTGAAAGTGAATCTTGGTATTTTTAGTTTGGGAATTCTTACACTTACTTCTGGGAAACCTTGTGTTTGGTCCACTGTTTCCYCTGTTATTCTGGCAGATGCTTCTGTACGATCTAGAGCTGGACTTTCCAGGCCAGTTGATCCTTCTAGTTTTKGTAACTGCATTTCTGCTGTGCCTCTTTCACTTTTAGCTGCTGAATCAGCTTCTGACTTWGGCAAATCAGTATCATCTTCAAACCCCTTGACTTCTGAATGCAACATTCCAAACTTTGGAATCTTAAACTTGTATGCTTTAATYTTACTTGTTTCTGCTCTCTCTTCTACTTGCACTTCCACTCCTGCAGACACGTCCTTTTCAACACTTTTCACTTGAAATTTCATTTCAGGATCTATTGTAGTAATTTTAACATCCGTCTTCACTGTTGGAACTTCTACCTTTARATCTTCCAGCTTAGCAGTAACGTAAGTACCATCTTCTGATCCTTTTGTTGCAGACCATTCATATGCAGTCCTTTTTAATTTACTTTCTTCACTGTCTTTTCCTATGATTTTCACCTCGCCCTTCATCTTTCCTTTTTTAATTGCTGCCTCTTTAGCTTGAMTATCTCGCTCTTCCTTTGGAAGACYAACATCTGTTTTCTTCTGTGTTGCATCCAGAGTAATTTCAGGAGATGATGGTTTGCATCCTACCCCTGATGKCTCAAACTTCATGGAACTTTCTGTCTTTGGGACTTCTATATCCYGTGATTTGCCTTTACGCTCTGGAAATGTCAGAGTATGTGTAGGTGATCTATCTGTTGAACTCTTGTCTTTGTCAGTTTCTGAAGCAGTTGGGTGTGATTTAGACAATTCTGCTGCAGAYACTGTGATTTCTGAAGTATGCCCTTCAGCACTGCGCTTAACTACATCTGCGTACGTTTCAGGTTTTGGAATATTCACTCTACTATCTGTTCTTTCTGTGGATAATGAAATATCTCCTTCCATCTTTGGCAAGCTAGCATCAGAACTCTTCACAGAATCTCCAAATTTTTGAATCCCTTCTTTTCCAACAGTCATTTCAGCAACTCCGTGTGGTGATGAGAAGGTATTTCCAGGAATATTTGTTTCAGTTTGTACTTTAGCAGAAGGARTAGTTGCTTGAGCTTTTTCCATACTTGTTTCAGTATCAGCATCACTTTTCTTTTCCTTTAAGGATGACCTGCCAAATGCAGGCATTCTGAATTTTGGCATTTTAAACCATCCCTGATGTTCTTCAGTCTGAACTTCCTCAGCTTTTATTTCATGTTCTTTTAATTTGATTTCCTTCTCCTCAAGACTCTCAATAACTCCCTCTGTCTTTGGTTTAGACATTGACTGGGTGCTTATGTCTACCTTTGCAACTTCAATACCACCTGTCAGAGGTTGGGGTGTTTTTATCTTACGATCAACTACTCCAGGATCTGACATATCAGAGGGAAGTTCTGAAGCTGGAACTCCCACAGCAATGTCAGCAATTTCTTTTGTCATTCTTAGCTGGGGTAGCTCAGCTTCTATTTTTGGAGAGCTGATGTCTGTCTCTGGGACTTTCCCTTTTGTTAGGGAGATTCCAAACTTTGTCTTCTGGAATCTGGGCATTTTAATCTTCCCTTCAGGACCTTGCAATTTCACTTTTCTTCCATCCACAACTGATGAGATTTCTGTTAATGTGTCAGGGCTCTTCAAATCAATTGAAACTTCTCCTTCAGGAAGCTTAACACCTGTTTTTTGAATGTTACATTCATTGATAGAACTTTTTAAGTCAACCTGTTGAAAACTCCCCTCTGAGGGAGTCAAAGAAGCATCAATCTTTGCTGAGCTGACTGTTATTTCAGTTTTAGAGGCTTCAGTTTCTACTCTGGAAAACTCCAGAYGGTGGACCATAGTGTCAGCCAGTTTTAT
Source organism: Alauda arvensis (assembly GCA_902810485.1). Lineage (NCBI taxonomy): Eukaryota > Metazoa > Chordata > Aves > Passeriformes > Alaudidae > Alauda > Alauda arvensis. The sequence continues at coordinate 609,539 of CADDXX010000496.1, forward strand.
GCTTATTTGTGCCCCTTCTTCAGTCCCTTCAGGATGACTTTTTTCTATATCAGGTATCTTAATTGAATCATCAGCCTCTATTTCTGTTTTAAGAAGAGTAGCATCAGCATCAACTTTTGTTGAATGAGACTGAGATTTTGGAATCTTGATCTTGGAGAGTGAAATTTTAGGCATGACAAATTGWGGCTTTTTAATTGGACTTTTTTGTTCAACTTTTCCTGCAGATATTTCCAGATCAAGGTCTGGCCCACTACCTTGGTCATCAGTTGTAGTTCCTTTCACTTCTGTGTCTATTCTGCTTGACATGACAGCAAGCTTTTGGTCTTCCAGATTTTCTCCAGAATCTGATTTAACACTTGCTTCCTTCTTTGGTGACCARTTGAAGGATGGAAGTTTGAATTTGGGCATTTTGAAATGTCCTTCTTTCTCTTCTCCATCTCCATCTTGCTTTATTTCCCCCTTCGCCTTTACTCCTGCACCTGAATCCTGAATATCACTGTCTGTTTTTGGAATAGAAATGTCAGCTGATGGGAGGTGAACATCAGCCTCTGATGCCTTACTGTCAGTTTTGGTAATTTTGGCTTCAGGGCTGAAAGTCTCTGATTCTGTGCCACATTCCACCTTCAAGTSTGGTGCTTCAACAGCAATGTCAGATATTTCTACCGTTGCTTTTAGCTGGGGAACTTTGACTTCTGATTTGGATTGGCCAACATCCTTTTCTGACCCTTTCCCTTTAGAAACAATAATTCCTACTTTTGGCATTTGGAATTTAGACATTTTTGTTTTCCCTTCAGAATCTTCAACTTTTATCCCTACATCACCCACAGCAATTTTACCTGATGTGCTTTCAACACTTATGTCAGGACTCTTCATGTCAAGTGAATGTTCAGGTATTATCTTAATATCTGAGGTGGAGAGGCTGGCACTAGCAGCAGCTGATTTTAACGTCAGCTCATCTTCACAGGTAGGAACTGTGATGTCAGCTGTAGGCATGCTAATATCCACCTCTATTTTGGGAGCTTTGGCTTCTGGTTTGGAAAATTCTGAAGTTGGGACTGTAACTTTTGGCACTTTTATGCCCAGTCCTGCCCCTTCTCCACTACTCCCTTTCTCATATTTCTGAACAGAAACACCTTTTTCTTGTTCAGGTCCAGAAACATCAGTTTCCAGTATGGGTGGAGAGACCTGTACYTTCTGACCCTTAATTTTAGGGAATGAGATCTTTGGCATGGTAAATTGAGACTTCYTGGTTTTGGCCTTTTCACCATCTTTTTCTGCTGTATCAAATTCTTGATGGAGGTATTGATTCTCACGAGTAGGAAAAGTTAATTCAGATCCCATGTCTCCAGACCAAGTGGGTCCTTCCAGATGTTCCTCAATGTGAGAAGGAGCAGTAGCTTCTTTCTTTGGTGACCACCTAAATGAAGGCAGTTTGAATTTTGATGATTTAAATTTGTTTTCTTTCTCCTCAGTGCCCTTCTCTCCTGTAACTACTTCCTGTTTTGCCTTGCACTCAGAATCTGGGCCATGGATTTCTGCTTCTAATTTTGGCAAGGTAACCTCCATRGGTGAGAGATTTGGATCCACTGTTGGTGCATCCAGAAAAACTTCAAGTGAAGGCTTATGCAAATTTACACCAAGTTGGGCATCAGCTAATTGACCTGCTTTTTCAATATCAGGATCAGTCATATCAGATGTTAACCTTCCCTTGGAAATTTCAGATTCCACACTGGAACCAATATCACTTTCAGAAGCGTTTTCCTTGGATCGAATTCTGAATTTTGGTTTTCGGAACTTAGGAATTTTAACTGTGACCTCTGTTTCAATCAAAGATATTCCAGCAGATGTTGTTTTGCCATCTAGCTTAAAACCTCCTTGYTCCTCAGAACCATCTTCACTTAAAATTTCAAAATCTGAAAGATTTTCATCAGCAAGAGGTGCTGTTTTTGAYTGAGATTCTGTGAGATTAATCTGGTATTTAGTAAGAGTAATATCCCCCTTTTGTAATGAGGACGCCTGATCAATATTAGATGAAGTCATTTCAGCTTTAGAGAAACCAATGCTAGGAACTCTAAATTTGGAACTTTTAGATACTCYCTCTCCCTTAACATCAGGCAAAGGTTTAGATCCAATACTCTCAGAAGGAAGATAAGAAGTTTCGTCCATTACAGAAGGAGTTTCTGAAACAGAAATATCAAWTCCACCCTGAYTTGGTGYATGAGGYTTGAAACTTTTAGAAAGAGAAATTYTAGGCATTCTAAATGCAGAAGATTTAGATTTACCACTTTCCTCCTCTTTAAAACTGGAAGAATCTACAG
>CADDXX010000497.1:0-21520 GCA_902810485.1 Alauda arvensis
ATTGTGTTTCAACAGTGAGATGGTGTATAAATAGTGTATTGGTTTAAGTGAACACTCCAGCTGTGGTCTGATGTAAAAAGTGATCTGAGGAGAGAATATCTGTGGTCACTTGGACTGACAGTCCAGTGGTGACCAAGCAATTTCCTTACAGCAGGAGCTATCTTTCAAAAGACTGCTAATGGTAAAGAAAAAAAAACCTTTTAATTTACTACATAGGTGTTAGGATTCTTTAAATTAATTAATTAAAAGGCAGTTTGGAGAGCTGATGGACCTCTGAGTAGAATGGAAAGTTGTTCGCACTTATTTGAAACAGGACTTAATTGGTATTAAACCCTGATGAAAGTCAAAGGATATTTCACAAAAGGAGCAATGAAGGAAAAAGTAAGCTTTGAAGATTCTGTAAAATTTTTCTGCCATAAAAGTAAAGCCATTTAGAAAAATACTGCATAATGTATGAAGTCAACTATGTATTCACAAGCTGAGGCTTGACCAAGAGCCTTGTGTGAAGGTGTTGAGTCAAGATGGGAATGACAGTAGCTAATTTTGAATCCAGCCAAGCATGAATGGACTTCATGGCTTTTTTTGTTAGTAATTTTCTCATCCTTTCAGAGCTTTTGAAAAGGTAGAGTTATGAAACCATCTTTATTATACTAGCACATCTGTACTACACCTCCCTAAGTTTTATAATATTGTGCATAGCCTCTTGCTGTATTCAAGTTTGCCAAAAATAAAGGCATAAGATCCTAGAATACAGGTTAATAGCTGCCCAATTTATCCCTGTTTTGCACTATGTTAACATTACAGAAACATGACTYTGCAGAGCACCCAGATGGCAATAAKATCAAGAACAATCAAATAAAGATCTCTGATACACTGTGTTACCTCTTCTGCTGGCTTTGTATAAAGATGCATATGTATATTCCAAAAAACCAAATCCAAAACCAAAAAGCWGAACAAAAAATCCCCAACCCCAAGCAACCTCACGTAGTAAGTTTTAAATCTAAATTCCTTCTCACTGATATTTTTCCCTTTTTTTTTTCCTTTCTCCTGAGGTTGGAACAGTTATCCTAATACTTAGTGGTATTTAATGAAATTAGGCTAATCTTGGTATAGCATTTTCTAGCAAAAATAGATACTCCAGCAAATATTAGTGCTAGTTAGGAATTCTGTTCAGAATTGAAAACTAAATTCTTTATCTCAGATTTTTATTTAGCAAATAATGGCTATATTCAACGGTATACTCAGTATCATTTACATTTTTATAACCTTATCTAGCACATTACAGGAGTGGAGTTGCTMTAGCACTTTTCTGTTTCTATCCTTCCACACATCAAATGGTAAAAGTCAGTGTCAGGGTCTCAGTTTTTGGTGGCTCTCCATGTTTTAAATCTCTAGTGAGGAGATGATAAATTGGGAAGGATCACGAGATGCTTGTTTCTGTGCTGAGGTCTGCTTGCAATGCAGCTGCTGCTCWGTGGTACAGTCACCTTTAGTAGGTGCTCACTGGGTTTGCTTGCCTTACAGTGCCTGAGACCTTACTCGTCTGTTTACAAGGAAAGTGAACATACCCACAGGGCATGTTTTATTCAGAGCCACTTTCACTCCACTTTACTGCTATTAGCATTTGATTACCAACGTATTTTAGCTGGTTTGTTTTTTCAGTTGGAATACAGAGTGTTCCATTTCAAGAAGTTGCTCTCTGTGGACCTCTGCAGAGATAATTTTGTGTTCTTTATTGGTATTGCTGARATTATAGATTTTCAAATATCATTATAATTTGATTTCCTGATAAACTGTCCTACCCTGAAGCTGGATGTCCCTTCCTCCTGGCCCTYAGTTATGGGAATAAGCCGAGAAGATTCACCTGATTTTAATGAGAMTGACCTTAAGTGGAGCAAACCCCATTCCTATTGATTTCTGCTCTCTGAGGTTTTTAGGGTGGTATCTCTTCCTGTTTTTCCCACAAGAYGTTTGCTGATGAAAAATCACGTGAGGAGAAAGAGGATCTGCAGCTTGATTCACCATTTTTTCAGACTTCACAAATGCCCAGACTGAGAATTTGCAGATGGGGAAGTTACCTAATTTTTCAAAAATTACTGGTCTTATTGTGAGCTAACTATGATGCTGCCAGCCTTTGTTACTGCCCCGCTGTCTCAGTGGGTAGGAGTGGCATAGGGAGGAGGTTAGCTCATCTTTCAGCAACTCAGCCTCTCAACTCTCTATCAGAGGAGTGTGAAGATGGCTGCTGTTTGAAATGGATGACCTTAGCTGGGGCCATTAGCTGTGCTACCAGTCCTTTCACCAGGGTGGGCAGGAAGGAGAAAGGTCTGCACGTAGCTCTGATTTGTGTTCCTCTGTCTGTGGGGCCAGGTGTGAGCAGTTTTTGCTGTCCCCAGCTGCCTRCTATCAAGTGCAGTTGCCTGTTGGCTGGCCCCTGTGATGAAACAGCACTGTTTGATTTAGTAGCATTTAATGCTTATCTTGATAACAAGACATACAGGACAATAGAGGATTAAATTAAATTATCTGCAAGCCCAATGACCCACTTTCTATTTTAAACAGAGCAGAARTGTTTAAAATATACAGTTTGTTCATTTGCCTCACAGAAGAATGCGTTGGGAAGAAATGGTTATGCTTTGCATAATACTCTAACAAGAAAAAGCTAATGTGATATGGCAAATTATAYGTAGCACTGGGATGATAAAATAAATTGATCTTCTGGAGACCATTTTAATTGTTGCTTTTTGTCTTTCATATGCAAATAGACAAGTGCTGGTCTTATAAACCATTTTACAGCTAAGAGGGTGACTTATTAGCTGCYTTGTTAGTAACATTGACAAAGTGTTGTTTTCCCAGGGCAGGGAATATGTATAGAAAAGATCTAGCCAGAATGACTCTGTTCATTGCATTTTAGACTTCATATTCTTACATACTTGAAATTCAGAAAAGCAGGTACAATAGCAGYTAAAATTTTGATCTTTCTGTAGAAGAAATGTATTTGTAATTTACCAGGCAGAGAATGCTGAAACCTACAATAGAATGATGCCACTTCCTTTATCAACAGGTTCACTATCTGTGTCAGTTTGTATGGAACATAATTACTCTTGTTTTAAATAATTGCAGCTATCAGTGCAGACMTTTCAAGAACAGGGAGCATGTTCAAAAACAATAATCTTTTCATGAATTAATGGTGCTATAATTTTCTTAGAAGTTCTGTTTCTGCTTGTGCAACTGTCTATCACTGGCTGATATGCATGTATCATATGCTCATCTGATTAATTCTTTTTTYCCTATTTTCTTGATTTACTAAAATGAAAGGTCTTAGCTAACAAGGCAAAATGATATTTTAAGAAAAGATTTCTGCAAAGAGACAATTGTTGCCTTAGTTGTCTGCTGCTTGTACAGTCTTTCTTTCTCACCATCTTCTTTCTAACTTCTTACTGTTGTGTAAGTAGACCATTAAAAATTAATAAAAACACTAGGAAAAAACTGTAAAGGGTCTCCTCAACTTCTTCYAGAGTTTATATCTTTAATGCATTTTTAATGTACGTATCTTGCTGGCACAAGRTGAACCACTCAACAGTTAAACTGCAAGCCTCCAAACTGAACTGACTAATCTTAGGTTTACAATATTAATATATATTTATATATRTATATATTAGTTATCTATGATACTGAGCCAGTGGGTTTTTAAACAAAAACCAGGGAGACTGAAAGTAGAAGGAAAGAAAGGCTATTTTGTCTGTGTCCTGTCCTGAAACTGTTCTGTGAAGCTGTTCCCAAAGGATGCAAAAATCCTTTTAGACTGCAGTGACTTTCTGCAATGACAGCTGAGTCATATTTTTGTCAGGTTTTATGGTGTCATTTCTTATGTCTAAGAACTAGCATGCTAAATTTAAATTTATTCTTCCAAATAATAAAGGAATTGTTAAGAACAGTCAGAAACACTTGCTAAATTGATAACCATACCTTTTCTGTCTCAAATATAAAATAATAAACTTATTTTATTTTAGTTTGATTTTTTGAATGACAACAAAATGTTGTCCATTGTTGAAAGTAATGAAACCCATTTTTTGTTTTGTATCTGCATTCCCAGGTGCAGATTGATTGAAATTGTGACACAGTCTTTACCTTGACATTTGCACATCTTTGCTTCTCTCTCTGGCCACCTATATGAACAAGACTTAGCATTTTCATGAAATTAGGAAAAAAAAAAATACAGTATAATTAAGAATGTTAAATTAGGATATAAAGTAGGGATAAAAAATGTTCAAGGTGTTAAAGACATTTTTTGACATCTTTATGGTATTTACAGCAGCACATTCAGCTCTGTCATATTTATCTGAAAAATGGCAGTGACTGCAAAAGAGGAAGAGCTCACAGGGATACAGACAAACATAGATATTCACACAGAGATGTGAATCCTTGGTGTCTTTAAATCTCATTTCCTTGAGGCAAAGACCAAGTAGGGCAACTTCAGCTCATCAGTTAAACTGAGGAAAATCTATGATGAAGCTTAATAGAGCCCTTGTTCTTCAACATTAAGCCTGCCTATAATTTAACCTGAAAATGCTGAAAGTTGTAACTTACAGTAGTAATAGATGTACCTGGTATTCAGGGCATTAACACAGGTTTTTCTTTATAGKTTATTTTTTAGCTTGAGCTTATGCWCACTAAAACATGTTGTCAAATCTGACTAATGCCACTGATGTTTATAATTTATAGTGCAGAAGGATAGAAACAGAAAAGATAAAATATTGCATTTACTTTGYGATATTAAATGATCAGTAGCTGATTATTGTAATAATAATTCTTCAGATAACTCTTACCCATAAGTTAGGGTATTTGATAACAGACTCCTCAACCTCCTGGGGGTGTGTCCCATGCATTAGATATAAAATATTCTGTGAAACTTGATAGCTCTAAATTTYCTTTCCTGGTCCTTGTGTAAAACAGCACTTGCTCTGGGTACAAGAGATATTTGTACCTACCMGATCAGGTGGTGAGATTTTGACATGATAAGACTTGGTTTCAGAAACCCAGCTGTGCCTTAAAAGGGAATTTGGCAACTATGTTTACAGCCTTGAGTCTTGTCCTTTTTGCCTGAAGGAAAGACCTAAATAGATCTGGGAAGGGAGGTACTGAAGGCAGCTGGCAGATATTTTGAGAAGCAGAGCATCCTAACTGTTGGATGTGAGCCCTTCAATGCCTTCCTGGATTTGGGTCACAATTCATCTCCTACTGCTATAGGACATTTCAGAGGAGGGGAAAGCTTCTATGTGTGCATATAGAGCCTGTGGGTTTATTTCACCTTGGGAGCTACTAAGTTTTGGGGCCTTGTAGCAAGGTGTTCATTAAATACTTGCAAATTAGAGTTCTTTTTCCCCCATCTCTGATGTTCAATTTACTGACAGGTGGAAATGGAAATGGAAACTCTGTAACTGCTTAGAAGCCCTTTAGGGTTTCTGCTAGCTGTGGGGAGGTGGGTAGTAGTTTCTGCCATGACATGGCAGATTCCTGACCATTATTAAACTCAGCATGTTTTGGAATTAGCTAATAAAAGAGTCTTTTGCTCCAAAGGGTTAATATTGCTATATCCGCCTTCTCCTGGGGAAAAAAATGCTGCCTGGTTTGGGTGAAAAATRARGAAAATATGGGTGTCTTGGTCAGAGAAAAGTGATTAGTTCCTCATTAAAGAGACAGAGAGAGACACACTGTAACTATAGTAACCACTGCATATATGATCCTCTACCCACCTCATTGTAACCCACGTGGTTACAACAGAGATTTCAAGCTACTGTTACTAGTTTGTGCAGACATTCCTCTAACTAAAGGTCCACTGAAGAGTTACTAATAAATGCTTTTCAAATATGCATATATACATATATATGTATTTTTATAGTCACACATTTCCACAGACTCAGAGAAACTGAGTTTCCTTACAATTAGCAAAATAGATGTATAATACCACCAGTATAAATACCCATCAGTGGTATTTGTAATATTTTTTTTCTTGCAGACTAATGGAAAATAAATGCCATAATGACTCAGAAGCCATGTCACCATTTAAGAATACTTGCACCTGTGCATATATTTCTATTCTCTAAGCTATTACATGTTTAATTTCAGCTGCTTCTTTCTAATAAAATACCATTGACATTTAAAATCTGAGTATGTCTYAGAAATCCTGCTGCCTATATAGAAGCACATTTCTGATGTCTCTCAAGTTGACAATGCCATTAACCTGTTCCACTGCACTCTGCACCTGGCTAACTGCATTAATGCATGATACTGCTCACACACTTGCAATGAAATCACTAACTGATATTAGCCCACTGATATGATCAAGCAKAAATCTGAAAAAGACAAATTGCTGGCAAATGTTCTCCCTTTGAAGGAGGTTGTGGCAAGGTTTACAATATTCATCRTCCTCAATCTGGCCAAAATACCCTGTACTGTACTAAAATTAAAGGRCAAATGTGAGTTAAACTGAATGCCTTAGCAGCTATTTTCAAATCCTGTATTTTATGGACTTTTAGCTAGAAGTTCTCAGAGCTTCTAGTCAGCAGAACTGAACATCTTTGGTTTGAAACTGATATTGCCAAATAGCAAAACCTTCCATTTACTTCTGATAATGAAACCACTTAGCTGTAATAGTTCTATCAGCATTAAGGGGATCAAATTTCAATCAAAGCCTACCAAGAAAGTCTTTGCTCATGTGAGRAGATACTACAGCAACTGAAATGCCAGAGAGGATCAAATAMATTTCTAAACAATTTCTTTTTGCAACAGAGGAGTTTAAGTCCAGCCTCCAGGTCTTACAAKCATGAGTATACTTCCAGTCACTGAAATGTGGGGGCTTTTATGGGTCACAAAACCTATTCTGATAGCTTTTTTAACTTTTAGAATGTTCAGTGAAAAGTGCTAATTTTTCTCAAACAAGCTCTTGCATGTTTTCTGTCTACCTTTATCCTTTAGAGTGAAATAAATCTATCCGGCTCAATGAAATATCTCCACTAGCCTGAATACCAAGGCAAAATTTCACTGAAATTTCTTCTGTTTCCTATAAGGTAAAGATTTCCTTCTGTCTTGAAGAAAAAACAGGTTCTCCTGGGTCAGGACCCTCCTAACACAGTTCCTGGGTGTGGGTTTCAACCTGCCTTTGTAGCTGTAGGGCAGTGCAGTGAGTTACCCTGGCCCCCACAGTGAACACTGGCAGAGTGACTCCTGGGACATTCACTTTGCTTTTCTTGCATGCCTCCTAATCTGGGAWCATGTGGGGGCTGAAGTTTCTAAGRTATCCAGAATGTTCATCATATCCAGACATTTGGAGACCACAGTAGATAACTGATAGAGTTATCACAGAAAAAAACCTGAATGTGTGAAATCTGCCTCATCACACTAAGGTGCTTTTGGTTTCCTAGAGTCTCCTCCTGGGCACATTGCATGACTTCTTCCCCAGAGATGCTTCTTGCCTAGGTAAAAGAAACAGCAGCAACTCTGAGCAGGAGGGYGCTGACAGGTGAAAAACAAGGAGCCCTGTATTATCTGTCTTTAAAAGCTACTTCAGAAAAGGTTGTGAAAGAATGTATGTGGCCTGTAATTACTTCTTGTCAGAATATGTCAGAAACAACCAAAGAAGCTCTCAGAATGTATTGCCTTAGGTTCTTGCTGCCAGTAACATGAAAAAAGGAATTTGTGACACAGTTCTAATTTGTTGTTCAGAATACAGTTAATTTTAAACCTGTCAAAAAAAAAACAAAACAAAAAACCAAACAAACCTACAAATCCACCTCATGTTTCTATTATATTTGAAGCACAGGATGTCAGCATGAGCATCTGGGAGAGCTTTAAAGTTTTTGCCACTCCATAAATGCAGTGGTATTTTCAAGTTTATCGTGTTGTACTAGCAGGTACACCTTTTTTTCTTTTATCTTTGAAATGGAACAATACTTTCTGGGATATTTCAGAACACAGAACAAGCATCCCTTAATTTCTGCAAAACYTTTTGTAATCAATGTAATTTTGTTTTTCGTACTACATGAATTTCTCATTCATTTCTTCCTCTTTCAGCTCAGTCAATGGACAAGTAAACACCAAGAATGTCTTTTTGTCTTTGTGTGTGAAGCAGTAGGGTGAAATATCTTTTCTCTACAATATTCTGGCAGAACTTTAATTATGCATATCCCACCTTATGTCAAAAACGGTTTTATRTTTGTGCAAYTTCAGTCTCTGAAAACAGGGAATCAGAGTGGGGTTCATTATGATTATGTGCATGTACAAAATGAACACTTGGAGCAAAATTATGGGATCAGCTAGTTGYGCCTGACACTTAGTTACATCTCTAGAGCTGAATTATACCATCTTTTTTCCATTRAAGATGAAAGTCTGCTGAATTTCAAACCTAGTTTTATTGTCTGTATTCCACAATGTAATTAGACTTAAAGATTGTACTATAGCTTTTCCTGCCATTTTCAGGGAATGATGGGGCAAGAAATGGAAAAATCATGCAGATGAACAGATGCTTTGAGATTRGAGTTTGCAGCAGAATTTTGGTTTTTCCGGTCATGGGTTGGTTTATATGCTACTGAGCCTGCTGGGAACATATGGGGTCCACCTGTCCCARAGAGGAAAAAGAGTCTTACCTTGAGAGTGAGCAGGGCTTGTTAAGAGTTAAGAGAGCTTTAAACTATATTTGAGTTAGGCTGGAGAAAAGGAGGCTCAGGGAGGARCCTTATCACTCTACAACTACCTGAGAGCAGGACATATGTGGTTGGTTTCCTCTCCCAAGTGACGTGATGAGTGCAAATGGCCTAAAGCTGTGAGCAGGAGAGCTTTGGGTTGGTATTAGGAAAATTTTTTCCATGGAAAGGTCCACAAAGCACTGGAATAGGTTGCCCAGAGAAGTGCTGCAGTCACCATCCCTATAARTATTATAAAAACGTGTGGATATGGCACTTGAGGACATGGTGGTGTTATTAKGCTGATCTTAAGATCTTTCTCAACCTTGTTGATTCTATGATTTTATGRTTCTAACTTGTTAATTACATCAAGTTATCTTCAAAAATAAGGTTGTTAAGTTTTGCTTCACAGTCTCATTTTGTATGAATTTCCTTTTTACTGTTTCAGATTGTTTAGGTGTTTTATTTTATTATAGTGAATGCTGTTTTGTTTGTTTGTTTTGTTTRTTGCTGCTAGCCATGGTCCCCAGTTACACGTTTGCACTCTTTTGTTCATTGTCAGACTAAACAGCATGGGGTGTGCTTGTTGAGATAGGTAGGGGCTGTGAGTTTGCCCTTGGTCCTGGTACAGTCAGCCCCCAAACTGAAAACACTCAATATAAGCTTAACTCTATGGTTTACAGAGTGACAAACTTCAGTGATACAATTCACACTGCTGAGTACAGCATCTTGRCACTTGTAAATGTCTGGCTGGAGGAGTATTCAAAAAAATGGATGGGTGGATAAATGGGTGGATGGAACAATGGATTAACTGGAAATAGGCATACAAATCATCCACAGAGTGAAGGAGAGCTACCACTGTGCTGACTGGATGAATTCTGACTGGCACCTGAATACCCATGGGAAGTGGGGGTTTTGACATTGCTGCCTCACAAACCGAATGTAAATGCTGGACATTCCACCTCTGACCTCTCCAAAAGAAAGGAAGTTTAGAAAGGCATTAATGATTTTAAAAWTTAAGAGTATTTTAAACCAGCTACATAGTGCCACCATATGTCTGAGAGGTACACAAWCTCTGAGTAATGCAAAACATGGATACTGACTGCTATTTTTGTAGAGGATGATTAATGTACAGAGACCATGTCACCTTTTGGAGGGTGTATGGTATTTGGTTCAGGCCAACAATCACTACAAGTAATTGGTCTTGGTAGCTTRTGTGAAACAAACTGGTTTTCTCAATTTCCAAAGTATATGTAGCACAATAAAAGAGAAAATAGGAAACTAATGCTTTTTATAGTAGTAACATAAAACCTTGATCCAGGTTTCCTTAGCTKAAATGCTTCATTCAGCAGGATGCATAAAGAAGATTTGTCCTTAGTTTCACTTGAGCCAAGCACAAGTCAGCCTCTAGTCCTTTATTTGTTTCCACCTCCAACCTTCTCTTTAAATACTCTTTCAAAAAGCAGTCAGCCAATTCTTACTCTAAAATAAACACCACATTCAGATGGGAACAAGAACCTAATAGTGTCTGGTGTTTAAAATACTATTCAGGAGTCCCATTTACTCAGTAGTATATAACTGCCTAAGTCTYGAGGTGAACCTTGGCAATAACTATTTATCCAAGTTACAATATTTCTCCAGATCTGTTTTCAAGGATATTTTATGCTGGTTTGGGATTCTCAGTGACTATTCCTCAACTCAGGACATCTTATTATTGTTTTACTTTCCTTGTACTTCAGTGTGGTCAGGGAACAGCTAATACTCCAGTTTGGGTCAGAGCCCTGGAAACTCTTTTCAGCCTCAGATGATATTTCCCACRTATTTACCCCACTGTGGTGTTGTTCTGTTTGCCATGGCTGCAGTTCAGCTGCATTTCATAACTGTAAGTGACCTCTACCACACTTGGGTGCTACCATTCCACTTGGCCACTTTGCCAGCTGGGAGGYAGCACCATTCACAAGGCAGACACCAAATGCTGAGCTGTGCATTTCCACAATGCTTTCAGTAGCTGCTCTTTCCTCTCTCTTCCCAAAAGGTRGCACAACTTTTCAGTGCTCCCAACATTTTCAGCCAAAAGTGACAAAAGGGTAGAGATCTCAAAGACATGAAATTGGTTCTAGTTTTGTAGATGGCTGGTGAGAGGGGAGAGATTTAGTTTTCTCTCTGACAGAAAGTCTGGACCTTCTAAGCTCTGGACTTCTACCTTCTCTTTGGTTCACTTATCACTCAGAAATAATATAAACACAAGCTGTTTCTTTCTCCATACACAGGAAAACAGATTTTAAGAGTTTCCTGCTCAGAAATTATTTGTTCTCCATGTGTAGCTTTTTGTATTAAATGATTAACTTTTTGGCAAGGTGTAATCCAGAGTGAATTTTCTGATAAWTTTTTTTTCTGAAGTCATGGAAATTCAGCCTAGATTGGCATAACAGTGAACAACTGCTAGTACYAATGAAGGAGTGTCACAGGGAGCCTTGGAAAACATGGATTGCACAGCACAAAATCAGAATATACTAGGAGAACAAAAAGCATTCACACCTGAAAAGAGGCTAAAATGGAACGAAGTTGAATTTAAATAGAAAATATGAAGACTCAGAACTGGGATGGGCCTATTTTAGAGGAGAAAATAAAATGAAGAMGTTTCATGTGAGGCACTGTAAAGGTAGCAGGGGTTTATTGAAAAATGCTCTTGAATTTTAGTAGTGAAACTACTGAGGCTGCAGGCCATGAGGCTACAGTAATGACAGAAAACTTGAAAATATATAGCAAAATTCACAAATGCACCATCCCTAACTGGGTAGTAGTAAATTTGCCCTAACCAAAATAGAATCATATGTACTGCTTATCTACATATACTCAGAAAAAANATGCACCATCCCTAACTGGGTAGTAGTAAATTTGCCCTAACCAAAATAGAATCATAKGTACTGCTTATCTACATATACTCAGAAAAAATATTTATATATATTTTACATATTTTTGTCATGAATACACCTTTTGGGCCAAGTCACCGAACTACATTGATGCACAAGTCATCCAAGCTAAAGGAAAAAAAGAGGAGTTTAAATCCAAGGTGGGTGACACCCTCATATTTCTAAGCCTTCAGATGTTTTCATTTTTGTACTTGAGTTCTCATAGATTTTCATGTAAACACTGARTGTTATTGTAACTGTCTAGGTTGTTTTGCATTCCTTCTCCTGGGAGGAGAAAGCTGATAGGCTGTTGGTTTGACCAGTGTGATTGGAGAGGTGGAGACTTCATTCTCCAATCCCTTGCTGTGGTTAAGGATCTATATATATTGAGGTTAAAAATTAAAGTGTCCTTTTTTCTGTGTTGGAAAATCGGAGTGTGTCGTGTTGTCTTTTTCACGTACCAGTGTGACAGGTGGAAGAAATGCCAAAAGGGAAATCAGGATCTGCCGTTCATTCTTTGCACCAGCCTCTTCGAACTGTGGTGTGTAAAGTCCCAATTTGGGAGGCAACACACTGGGACTGTATTCACAGAGCCCTACTGAAGTTGTGTGTGCTGTGAAGGTCAACTGTTCATGTTCATCAAAGGGCTTTACTGGGAATTAAGTCAATAAATGAAAACATAATGCTTTATACAAGAGAAAGAACCATTATTCTCCAAGAGCATGAAGTTTTTATTATTTTGGTTCTACTTTATTATTCTGTTTGTCTGGAATCTGAGTTGGCTTCAGGCATATGTTTCTGTAGTAATTTCTGTATGAAAAGAGTTGCTTCATTTCACACGTTAAAAAAACTGAAAAATAATTTGGTGCCACAACTCCTTCTCTAACTTTACTTGCAGTGTATTTTTAAAGTTAATTTGGTATGGTATGATCTAAAGCATACAATGTTTTGCTCCATGATATAAAATGTTTAATTACTTCTGTAACAATCTAGTTAGTTTTTAAGTAAGAGGGAAAGACTTTCAAAAATGTTCWCTTCTCCTCCACAGAAAGAAAATAAAAAAAGGTTTGTAGAAAAATATCCAAATGATCATGAACATAAAAAGCACATCCTATGGAGGTTCAGATATATTAAAATACAAGGAATCAGACAAAGTGGAAGAATAGTAAAATATCATGTAACAGGGTAAATATAAATTGACTGAGTGAACAACTGGAAGATGAACTATATAAAATAWAGTGTGAATGGCAACATTCCTGTATGTCCCAGATTAGCTTTATTAACATTAAAATTTTCATGCTATAAGAGATGTCCTAACAGAAAAGAATCATGATGGGAAGAAAAAACCTAGAAGGTTTKTTTTTTTTGTTTTAAAGCAAATTAAATAATATTAAATAAGAATGAAAAAACTATGCAACAGTTCAACATGAATCATTGTAGCCTTTTGAGCACTAACGGATTTAATGATAGTGCACAGTAACATTATGTCTTAACATTAACACTACCATACTCTGTTTAAGATGTTTATAAACTAGGTAATAAAGACATTTGAGCATCAAATATTCTAAGGTTTTAGTAAAGTCAAATCCTGCTTTCCAAGATGCCTCCAAATACTGTTTTTTCAGGTGGGGTTCCTGGCAATATYAGTAATACAAAAGCAGCCTAAGCTTTAAGGCATGTAACAGTGAACTTTTTCAACAGCAAYGAGTAGTACAATATTTATAGTTTGCAAAAAAAAATAAATATGTTTAAGAAAATTAAATAATTTTACAGGTTAAATGATTAAATAGTAAAAAAAATCCCAACTTGTTTTATATGTTATTTATATGGCAGGATCAGTAAACCTGCTCAGATAAACATTAAACATGATTTAGTGGACTCTTATATAAACACCTACTTTAAATTATCTGATGCTTTTAATGTGGAAATGTATGTCTTAAAGAAAACTAGGAGGTCCCTTGGATACCTGAGGCTGCAATGGTCTCCTACATTTGTGTACACTGTCACGGTGTCTTACAAGAAGCATGAATTGTATTCACACAAAGTTTCTTTCCTTCATTTGTTTACAGCTGGCTCAGTATCCTCTTTTTCCATGGAAATACAAAAACACCAATCCTATTTAATTCCCGTGAACTGTGCTAAAATGGCCATGATTTTTCTTTATATAACTGCACCATAGTACAGGTTAAATCTGTTTGAGTGAATCAGTTACATTCTTAGTAATAGCCCCATTTAAAATTATAATAGAGGGTAATAATACCTCCTAATCACACCTTTGTAATCATAGTCATAACTTTCAGAATTTTATAGTAAGTGTGGTCAGTAATGCWGTGATGAAGCACAGTMTTGTTTCTCATAATCTATAGCTGCATATTTTGCCTACAACTTATGCTTATGACTAGACTACAACTGCAGCATCCACACCTGATGGAAACAGCTTCTCGTAATAGATTTCTGCTTCCATAGCCCTTAAACATTCACCATACCGTGCACCCATGTGGCCTTCATTTGTAATTATCAGAGTAGCAAACAGCTTATTTTTTATCTGATTTAAAGCATGTCACATACAGTGAGCCATGGCAGGAGYGAAGATTATTTCCAGTAGAAGAGARATCAATATATTAGTGGTTCAGAGTTTTACTGTTATTTACTTGAGGAAATTAAAAACCTTACCAAAATTCTAAATAACCAGCAACATTAAAAACGGTGGTTGAATGGTGCTGCCAGTTCTTGCTTTGACATGTTTTGTATCCCATTTCCTTCTATCAGCAACAGGCTTAGATTGCCTGAAAAAGATTATCTAGAAAGCATCACTAATTTTTTCTTTGCAAAAGAAAATGACAATATGGATAGTGTCTAGTACTGCGACAATCACAGGACCTGACAAATGTGTATTTATTTATAACAGTTTAGTGAGCTACTCTCTCAGAAAATTAGTCAGTCTCTGGGTTACAGTCATTATCTTTTTTAAAAAAACACGTTGATAAATCTTTTTGAGGTGTTTCTTTGGGTAGATATTAGATGATAATGTCAGATTAAGTGCTGCATGCTTTTGCTAATGATTGCATTGGATCAAGGAGAACACTAACAATTACAAACTTGTCAGAAGCAAGAAAGTAAGTAGCTGAACCAATGCTTGAACTGTAATTAAAAAGAGCCTTGTAGCTAACAAGAAAATTGTGATAAATGAAGCAAGAAATTGCTTGTTATATGTTGTGCCATCTACTCTTTGACATTAATATTTTTAGAATAAAAGAGTCATGAAAATCTTCTGTCATGTTTACAGTYGCAAAGCTTAACAGCCATTACCATTATGAACAAGGCTGAGGCTTGGGATGGGCAAACTGACTAGAGGAAAAAAAGGATAGTTGGTAATTATCCTTATCTGTCTCTGATCAAAATTATATCATCTTTCACTGCTAACCTATTAATGACTTTGGCCTTTACCTGCTGCCCAGAAGCTTTTGATTCTCCTGTTGCAATCTGACCAGCAAGTGATTATGCAGGTTAGTACTGTGTATTGTTTGAATCTTTACTTTATATGTTTTAGCTTAAAAACAGATTTAAGCTGGGAGCTATTCCTTAATACAGTAGGCTTTTTGATAACAGGGCTGAAASTTTTGCTTAYGTTTGTCTTTTTGAATTCTTATGAAAGCTAATCAAGAAACTATAGTCCTAGTAATTCTCAGTTTGATTGTTAGGTGGTGTACTTGAATTATACCATGAATATATGATGAAATTATTCTCAGTAATATGTTGAATTATACAGCTCTGAACCTTAGGCTTCTTGGTATTGCCAGCAGTGAGCTATAGAGRTGAGTGAATGTTCATTCAGGCTTTGTGAAAGCAAAGATGCTTCAGCAGTGAGCTCTGACTGAAAAAAACCACTGGGATGATTTTTAGGTTTGCTGTGTCAGCAGCCCACCTGTGGTGCTGTGTATCCATGTATCCTACCCTGCAATCCTTAAATGACAGCTGCTTAATGCCAGTCCCTGTGCCTCCTGCTCTGCCCTGGCCAGGCCYGAGCCCCAGGACCTCCCCCAAGCCTGTGGGCATGGTTCCCTCCTCCCATCCATCCCAGGTGGGGTTGAAATCCCACTGCTCAGGCTGGGCACTCAGAAAGCAAGCTCCCATCTCCAGACTTCTCTTGCTGTGCCTGGCTTGGTGTGCTGAGCTGGTCCTCTTATCTCAGAGCTTCYCTCAAGTGAGTTGTATTGCGCAAGATAGCTCCAAAATCTCTGCAAGTCTCTCTTGTGTATGTGTGTGCACTCAGTATGCTGAACACCTGAATGCAATATTTTACCTTATTAGGAGGGAGCCTTGATCTGTTCCTGTTATCAGATACTGAAAATCTGTGTGGTCTTGATGTTACAATTTTTCTGACATAACCAACAGAAAAGTATTTTCATCTCCTTTGTTCTTTGCTGAAAGCATTTAGGTACATTTTATCTGAAAATATTGGAGTGTATAACTACCAAGAAAATTAATTGCCATGAGAAAGCTCTTAGATATGAGTGGTTAGTGACTAGAGGCACTAATGTGTTTTTAATTATTTATTTCGTAAGTAATAGGATTTACTTGTAGAAGGGGTAAGAGTAACAGCTTTTATTATAAACCKCAAGGCAGTATTAATAAGGCAAATTTCCTTAATTGATTTAGAGATAAATATTTTTTATTCATCTGKTTTTTTCATACATGTGACAAAATAAATGATGATAAATGCATCAGAATTTAGCTTAGATAATTTGTATCATCACACTAACAGAGATTCCTAGTGACGGATGTTGCAAATAGCATAATGTTTTCCCTAACCATGATTTTTAAGCACAGCTCTCTGCAATGATTTTGCTGACAAAAGTTGTAAAAAATATAATTTTAAAACTATTTAAGCAGGTGATCTCTGCCACCATCAACTGGCCTGGCAARACATCTTCATCATCAAATTTGCATTAAAAAAAAGTTAAAGCTTTTACTTCTTGCCAGACTTCCCTTCTTGGAAATTTACATGAGAAATTCCTGAGAAGCTGCAATGATAATATTCTGCAGCCACAGTATAATTCTTGATACTCTTTAATGTATTTTAGAGTTTTGTAAAGTCAATGTGTTACCAATTTAGTTCACCCCTCTACCCTGACTGACAGTTTCCTACTTTAGCCCTTCCCTCCTTGCAAAATCAGCACTATCCTAGAAAAAAAATCTGCTGAGYGGAACATTTAGAGGATGTGGAAATGAAAAGTAAGAAGCCATGATTTTTAGTGTAGTGTTTTGAATGATCATTTGATCATAGYTCATGCATACCTGTGCTGGGAATAGATACCAGTCAGCAGAAAAACTCATAGGAAAAGACAGGAGTTTAAATTTGAAACTGAGCAAAACTTAAATTTGAAATTAAATCAGTGAGGCCATTTGTGACCCAATGGTTGCAGTTCAAAAAGATTTTATAGCCTTCACAGCAATTACAAGGTGACATACAGTGGCCTATTTATGCTACTGTATATCACTACAGAGACTTATARCATTCTGAGTGTAAAATTCTATTGAAATTAAGAAATAATACCAAGGGTTCCYGAATTGAACACTGAAGGTTGTTTTATACGCTTGTGCTGTTCCATAGAAAGAAATGCTCAAATTATGCTACATTTTGCCACATAACAATTGATGAACTCTTTCAAAAAAGAGCAATCTGTAAAATAAAACCATTTCTGTCATAATTGTGCTTTGTTTTCCTTAAACATTTTGACAGTGTAATTTATCTCCTAAGTGCCAATGTCCAGGAAAAAGAATCTGTTTGCTAATCTCTTTAGTTCTAGGGTTTAATGTGATGTTAATAATCATGCCCACAACTTGCATAGATTTAGCAAAGGCATGAATCACAGCACAATTATATCTCAGTGAATTGAGGAATTTGTAAGCAAGCCAAAGCACTTAGCAGTTCCTGCTGTAAAAGTAGTATAAGAATATGGCACAGTGTTTCCAGATGCAGTTCTATTACAAGCTGCAGCAAGAAAAGTCAAGGGGAAAATTTCATATTTTTGTGTGATAGCAAAGAAGCTGTTTATGTGAGGGTGGTCTTAGTAGCCACAAAATAGTTTCAGYTGAGGCAAGAACAATAGAAGTGTAATTATTAAATATAGAAACCCAGGAAATTCTAGTTTAAAACTACCCTGTAGGGATGCACATTTGAAGGGTGCTTTATCCAGATTGCACAGTAATTTTTGGTTGCCCTATCTCACTACTGCCTGGCTTTTTATTGCTGATGGAAGATTTACTGCCTTCAAGGATTGGCACAAGCTCCTGGGAGCTTGTGCAGGCTCCTGTCCCACTGGAGGGAAAGGGAAAGGCTTGGCAGAGGAGGTGTGRGGAGATGTTATACCTTTTATTTTTCTTACAGTAAGGTAACTTACAGGAAACAAGGTCTAAGGACCTGGGGAGGCTGTTTAGTCTGGCACAGCTGAAATAACTTGGCCAGTGCTTTACAACTAAGTGAGGAGTTTCCCTTTGGCTTTTCAAGTTAAAGAAGGGAATGGAGTTTGCCCTGTGCCTCAGTTGCCATCAAAGGGCTCTGGCCTCCAGAGTTAAGCAGGGAAATTCTGATGTATCCAGTTCTTCTGGCCCAACCAATTATCTATAAATAGTTCCTGACAGATGTTTGTGTGATGTGGTCTCAAAAACTGCTAGTGCTGGAGATCTCTCTATTTCTAGGAAAACTATCTTAGGAAAGCTATCACAATGCTTAAGGCTAGAAATACATCTCTCCTAATCTCTAGACCAAATCCTGCAGGTGCAGTGTAAGTCTGTTGTTCCTTGACCTTCCTGCAATGGACACAGAAACAGATCTGTCTTTTCTCCTTACAAGAAGATTTTGCATATCAGAAGTATGTTTAGTCTCCCTCTAGCTTTCTTCTCTCCCAGCTAAGTAGCTGCAATTAATTCAATTATTCCCTATAGGATATTTTGTAGCCTTCTGATTATTTTTTCTTGTCTTCCTCTAGGTTGTCTCCAGGTGATCCATGGATTTCTTGAAACTGATGCTCTATGGGGAGCAGCAGTGCTGAATTGAACCAGTTGGATGCCTTGCCTACAGCCCCTTTCTTTTATATATGCACAAGGACACAAAGACAGCTTTTATATTGATGGTGTTGAGTACTTAAGTTAATTACTAGGTCAATAGATTTTCTTCTTGTGTTTGGGCAGCTAATACCATCTAAGCACAAATAGAAAATGCTTTTTYCCCCCAAAAAACCAATAGTTTCAAAAATTTATTGAGATTGATTTTGAATTTCAAGAATTGACTAAAAGTGTCACCCAAACTTCAGTGGAATCAAGCTGGAAAATGCCAATCYGTTATACCTGTAGAGTTAAAATATACAGCCTGCCTTCCCATGTGTTTACAGRTCAAGTACTCTACAGAACTGACATATCCATACTATAATTACGGGCAATGAAAGCAATAACTCTACCACTGTTAACCACCTTTATCATAAAATCATTTAGGTTAGAAAAGAGCTTTAAAGTCATTGAGCAAACCTAACTTAAATCCTGTACAGTTTGCTTCTGCACAACTGTTTTATTATATCCTGTTTTATTATATTAGGATATTAGAGGGGTTTTAATACAARGGGCCTCTTCCAAATAATCCATTAGATCCTAATTTTTGAACTGCACAGAGAAGCCAGATGTGGTCAAAATATTTATAATACTTCTTAAGAAGATTGGAATATTCTGGACCAAACTCTGTCATCTTTTCATACAAATCTTCATCTGTATGTTAATAAAATACCTTTTCTAAATGAGCAGATGTGACCTTTTTTCTTGCTCTTGTCTCTGGACTATTATTTTACTTTGACTGTTTGGTAAAACTTTCAGCAGAGCCATTTTTTGCCTGTCACTTTCTCTTTGTGAATATTCTTTCATTACTTCCTTGAGTTTCCTGCTCTGTTTACTTCTGTCTCTATAATTCATTGCAGTCTTTTTGATAGTCTTTCAAATTTTAGGAAGCATCAGCATATTTTCTATCTTTTGTTCMGTGACACTTCGTCTGCAGGTGAAGTCAGATGATGTCTCTTCATTGCTGGTAATATTTCTGTGACATTGATTTCTGTTGTCAAATTTCTTAGCAGGTAGGCCACTGATAAGAGCACTGTAATAAACTGCCACCATGAGGCATTAGCTAAGTCATAAGGAAATAATGTTGATGTTGGAAATYATATTTGTTGCATGATGAATCAGGGAAATCTAGAGTCTTTTCTAAGACTTTAAGTTGTATCCCATATACATTGTAGTTTGTTGAGCTGTACATAATGATAAACAGAATCATTCTTTAATGGTGTTAGGGTGGCTGTGGATTATTTTCCTTTTTCTGTTTAAGGTGAGATAGCATCTGTATTTTTCCTTCCATTGTTGCCCAAGAGCTTTCTGGCAGTGGAGCTTCTATGTGTACTTTAGTTAGCAGAAAAATTTACYCTCTTCTGACCTATGCTACATGTAGTACCAGCAGAAGAAGCAAATAAAAATTTAGAGGAGTAGAATGGTTGCAGCAGCAACTTGGACATGCCTAAGGACAAATGAATTAGGCTTTAGTACCTCAGAGCACTTTGTTACAAAATTTTTAATTTCCAGACTTCATAGTTCAGCAGARTATCTCTACTGCTTAGACTCAGCAGGGTAAGGGTACATACAGTGTAGATGGTACCTACATACAACTAAATGCAGTTATAAAGGAGGAGTCTTCCAAAGTCTTCTCTTTCTGTGGTGCCCTGGGCAGCCTTGCAGCTGATGTGGCTGAGCAGCTGGATACTGACCATACTCTGAAGCCTCTGTAAGATCCTCAGATCACTCCACTTCTCCACCTCTGACAAAAGCACCCTCACTGAACTCTAAACACCCAAAGACTTACATGGGATCAATAAAAGCCTTGAATCCTATGGAAGTGCCTTTCATATTAGTTGTTTTATCTGTAGTTTTTTTTTTCTGTGATCATCCAGTGTTTATTTTAATTTTAATTCCAAAAGGAAGGGGGTGGGAAACAGGCAGAAATACCTTCCTGGCTCTGTGGGATTCCTGAAAGAATAACTCTGAGAGGCATGACTTTTCAGTGTTGAACAATTTCTTAACTCTCAGTTTTAGTTGTTATGACACATTCAAGACCTCTATTCACTCTTTCAGGCAAAGCACACAAAAAAACCATATTGAGCGATCTATATAGTTTACAGCAAATAGCATCTAAATTGGATACTGGAGTGACTAGACCCTGKTTTTTTGGCAGGGTATTACCTTTCTCCCCATATCTAATGTCTGATTTGCTAACAAAACTGTGAAAGAAAGGTTGTAATTTTAATTTTGAAAAGCAGGCATGAATGGTATAAAAAAAAAAGTGTAATACAAATATGTAAAGCAGAAACATTTGTCATTGTTTTTGTTCTTTTAATTCTTCCCAAAGATGTCATAATCCGTCAGACTGTGGCCATTTGTCTGATTTGAAAATCTTTCCTTTCAACAAAAAGTGAAATGTTTCCATGGAGATCAGCCAGAGATAGCCAAATGACGAACTTCTTGGCTGTACTTTCGGTTTGGTTTCTATGGTTTCCAGACAAGGAGGGGTAACGTGAAGTCACTGAGCCTCTTTTTCTCTTTCTCTCTTTCTCTCTCTCTCTCTTTCTCTCTCTCTCTCTTTCTTTCTCTCTTTCTCTCTTTCTATCTTTCTCTCTTTCTTTCTTTCTTTCTCTTTCTCTCTTTCTTTCTCTCTCTTTCTTTCTCTCTCTTTCTTTCTCTCTCTTTCTCTCTCTTTCTCCCCTTCCTTCCATTCTCTTTTTCTCTCTCTTTCTCTCATTTTCTTTCTTTCTTTCTTTCTTTCTTTCTTTCTTTCTTTCTTTCTTTCTTTCTTTCTTTCTTTCTTTCTTTCTTTCTTTCTTTCTTTCTTTCTTTCTT
>CADDXX010000497.1:21678-79913 GCA_902810485.1 Alauda arvensis
CTTTCTTTCTTTCTTTCTTTCTTTCTTTCTTTCTTTCTTTCTTTCTTCCTTTTTCTCCTCTCTGTCTCTTTCCCCCCCACCTTACATTCTTACAGGTTAAAGATTATTGTAAACCAAGTTGTGTGGGCCCAAAACAAGCCCACAAAAAGCCCACAACAAACAAGGGTAATTGTGTCATCTTGGTCCTTGAAAAGCCTTGCATAGGTCGATTGTGCAGTTTTACATTTGCCCTTATTCTAAGATAAAGTAATAAAGAAAAAGTGATAAGACTTTCTTAGCATTCTGAGCAAAGTTATGGGAGAAATATGTTTATAATGACAAGGTAAATTACATTTACCTTGACYGTGCACACAATAAGAAAGTGACAACAGGATTGACTAACAATGAAATACTGCATTTTGGAAATATCTCAAGGCCTTCAGAATAAGAAATGTTGCAGGTCTCACTAGCARTACTAAAATGAATGGATAAATTTAGGTATTAAAGTAGTAAGCAAGATAACTAATGGATTTCTACACAGTGTTAAGAGAACTCCATAAAGCAAAAGAAAGCAGTCACCTTGACATCTAAATTCTCATCTTTCCTCTCACTCTGCACACTAAAGATGTTTTCTTCAAAAAGTGTCAYGTGGTTGTTTGGAACTGGTAAAAACAGCCTTTCCATGCTACTTCAGAGAATATTACAAAGCACACATTCCTTCTTCATAAATCAAAATGGTGTTTTCCTCTCCAYCCTGCTTCACTGTTTCTTCCTTTTCCAAGTACAGTAACACAAAGTTATTTCCACTTCTCCTCAGTTTTTTGAGGGCTATTTCGGTTCTCTACTACCACCTCTGCCATGTTTCTGAGAAGGAAGCTTCTCTCTGTTGCCACCAATTGCATCCTTCTTTTTCTGGCTCCCTTGCAGAAACAAATKTATGATATCATAGAAAGAGTCAAAAGTAAGAATGAAGAAAACAAGATGTGATGCTGTTGCTAATTGGAACTCTCTGGAGTGAGAACTGACTGAAGCATGATGACTTACAAAGGCTCTTATGTGTATGCCTAAACCATTATTTTCAAAAAATCAAACAAACAAGAGTAAAGAGTAGGACCTGGTTTAACAATTCAAGCTACCCCCTTTCCATTGGAAAGTCTGGTTAAAGAATTGAAAAAGCTGGCTATGATCCAAAAGCTTTGTGATTCTAAATTAAAAAAAAAAAAAATAAAATGTAAAAACCCCCTAGATAACAAACATAGGGCACAATACGTATTGAAAACAAGATTACAGAATATTATTCGGACATAAAATCTCTTCTTTCTAAAAGCTTYGAAAAGTATTTGAAATATCTGCAAAAAACAGATGGTTGGTGGTAGCAGAATAAGAGAAAGAGACCAGAAGGCATCACCAGCCTGAACCCGAGTAAATTTGTGAGGGGCCTACAATACCTTAAACATGTGTGCAGCAATGGAAGGTGGCAGGTGCTGCTGCTTACCCTCCAATTGATCCCTGACCACAGCGTTCACTGTTCTTCTGGGGAAAGGAGATGAAGAGATGGGAATAAACCATGTAAAAATGGCACAAGGGAGGGTCATCCCCTCCACTTACAGCAGTYTCCCCTTAAATGGTCTTGTGTATGGCTACAGGACTGCAAACAGCTGCAAGAAGATAAAACAAGCAGTGGGAATTTGGTACAATTGTTGTCGTAAATACCCTGAGGTGAGATGCAATTTGTAGAAGCATTGCCAGGRGAATTATACTGAAATTGGTCTGTGTGGTATGATATCTGATTAATAAAAACATCTAAAACATTTATCCTTTACTTCAAGATCACTGTATGAATGGAATTCTTTAGGTAATGAAATGTAATTGTTACCTTAAGTAATAAAAAGAATTAGTTCACTGATGCCTATTTGTAAAGCATAACAAAACAGGGTTTTCACCCATGTAGCAATTCCTAATTGAGCGCAATACAGAGCAGAACTTATTACTGGCTTGCAGAATGGCMTCTTAACTCTCGTAGAAAAGATTCTCCATGATGGAAAATATTTTCCCAGAGGGTATAGACTTCATGTATGTTTAGTGTATTATCTTTCAGTGAAGACTGTGCATTGTGTTACTCATTGCCATTACTCTGATTTCCTTTAGTTATATAACCTGTTAAGAGTAACAGATAATTCTCAAAGTTTTTGCTCCTCAAACCAGTTGAGGTGTTCTCCATGTTTATAGCAAAATTCCTGCCTTCTACATTGTGGTTCTGTTGCCATTGCCTGTGTGCATCTAAGAACTGTCTCCTATTTTTGTGCGTGGGAAGGGGTCACAGAGCCAAAATACAGTGATGCCAGTCAATCAGAAGCTGCCCTCATTTCACAGAATTACAGAATTGCTATGATTGGAAAAGGCCTTCAAGGTCATCTAGTCCAACTCTAAACCGAACACTGTGTATCCACCACAAACTATGTCCCTGAGTGTCACATCCCTCTCTAGGGACAAATACCTCTAGGGACAGTGACTCAACCTCTTCCCTGGCCAGTCTGTTCCAACGCTTGACAACATTTTGGGAAGGAATTTTCCCTAAAAGTCAGKCTAAACCTCCCCTGGAACAACTTGAGGCTGCTTGCTCTTCTCCTGTCACTCTTTACTTGGGAGAAGAGAYCAACTCCCACCTGGCTACAATTTCCCATCAAGAACTTGTAGAGAGTGATAACTAAACTGAGCTGGAGCCTCCTTTTCTCCAGGCTAAACAACCCCAGCTGCCTCAGCTGCTCCTCACAGGCCTTGTGCTCCAGACCCTTCCCCAGCTCCATTGCCCCTCTTTGGACAGGCTGCAGCACCTTGATGTCCTTCTTGTAGTGATGGGCCCAGAAATGAACTCAGGATTCACAGTGTGGCCTCATCAGTACTGAGCACAGAGGACAATCCTTACCCTGGTACTGCTGGCCACACTGTTGCTGACACAGGCCAGGATGCCGTTGGCCTTCTTGTCCTAACTGGCACGTGCTGGCTCCCATTTCACCACCATTAACCAAAACCCCCAGGTCCTTTCTGCTGGCAGCTTTCCAGGTCTCTGCAGCAGTTTCTCTGCTGTGGCAAATCACATACCCACTGTGTGGAATGCCATGTTTCTTTTTAACATGTGCCAGATGTGCATCCTGCAACATCCATGACCTGCAAGAATGAATAGAGGAGCTAGCTGTTCTGCCTGCTCCCCCACACCACAGTCCCATGACTGATGCTGCCACACAGCAAGGATGTGACTGCACTTTGACTGGGTACTGGATGTGCAAGTAATCGTGACAGGAGAGGGGGATGCAGCTTCCAGTGCAGCAGAAATAAATTTATGGCCACCCTCTGGTTACAAGTGTAGGTGTCACTTCCCTCCTCTGCACATTTTTGATAAGTTGAAATAGAATTGCATACCATAAATTATCTTCAACAATCCATATCTCCTCAGTCATACCTTTCTGCAGTGATCTTTGTTGCTTAGAAAAGCAGAATAAATTAACATGCATGAGGGTTTTTACCTCTGATTGCAACCCTGGGCTATCTCCCTGTTATCAGAACTTCTCAAGGAAAACTGTTGGTTTTCRCCCTTCTGAGGAAATCTTTTCCACTTAAGCTCATGACTCTCCTTTGCCTCTTTTCATCTTGGCAGAAAGTTCTCCCCAACCTGAAGCTTAGCTAAACATTCCACAATGCTTGGAGATGACTGCAAGAATACTCAAGAATACTTGAGTATTATTCTGCCAGCATAAAAAAAACCAAGGGAAATCTTCTGTGGCAAGTCTGAATATTTGGCTTTTGATTAAAAGACTGGAACAAAAAAAAAAAAAAAAAAAGCTTCAAGAAAATGAGCCTGATGTCATCTAGCTAAAATTTAAAGACAAGGTGATGTTAACAACATGATTTTGCTTAAATCCCCAAAGGAATTCTGAGAAAGATGGTGCCAGTTAAGTCAGAAGAGCCCATTAAAGCAGGTGGATGATAAAGGCTTCAATCCATGGTGAACTAGGTTTGTCTTTGTGAATTCCAAACAACAAAACTTTTTGATGGAAGGGAATAAGAGGTAAAAAAAACCCTAACCAAAATTATAAAAACCAAAAAAATTAAAAAAGATAAAAGAGTTCTTAAACCTGCTGGGAGAGCTGTGTAATGTGCTGAGGTACTTCCACCTTGTCCAGTACATATAGTCCCCAACCTTGACCACAAAATGAAAATGTTGGATCCCGCCACAAGTCTAGCCATCTCTTTCTAGCTCAACTCACCATTCCACCTCACAAGCATACTATGACACTGCTGACAGGAAGCCAGAATTTAATACAGTTTTAACTGCCACTGACACTCATAGTGCTTTCTGCTGTAGACATGCAGGAGACTGAGAACTCTACTGGATGTGAATTGCACTATCCCTGTTGCTGACATWAGGACTGATTTTAGGCATCCAGAAGGGATGTTGTAGACTTGGCATTTTAACTCAGTCAATATCTGCACAAGAAACTGCTAATTGCTCCAGAACTCAGGAAGCCTTAAGCAGAAATAATAGGCTGGCTACTGAAAAGAATAGCAAAATATTTGTCTTTGCAAAATTACTTCCTAAAAGTATATAGCATGGTGCAGGAAATTAAAGGTCTTGAAGTCAATGTTCTGAGTCCTTTTAATGTTGAAATTRAACAATGAAATTCAAGATTCTTAATCTGAATGCTTTGAAGGAGGTATATTTTCCTGTTTTGCTGGATATTATCTGTTCAGGATATTATATTGAGACATGCTTTGTGTGAAAAAAGTTATTAATGGTCTGGTTTAATAGTTTTGTAGCTTAAAAATTTACATTTATGAGCAGATATATCAAATATCATAGTAAAATCTGTCTTCCAAGCAGTCCCAACACAGTGTCTCCATTTGTATGGCAGCAGCAAGGCTCAGTCATATTCATTCCCATTTCACATATCCTTCAGAGGTYACCAGGTCACTTGGCCAGTTTAGATAACCTGTCCAACTCTGTGAATTTACAACACATGGGATGGCAAAGAGATGCTTTAATGTGAAGATTTTCACTCTAGAGCATGAGAAATGACAGAAGGGAGGAGCAGACAGGAAMAAGGGATGCTAAGGAATGGTATGTGGTGTGGGGGGGGGTATCGTGTGAGGTGTGAGGAAAAGTTATTTGYGATTAAAGAGACATTCTGTGAATGGAAAAAGTATTATTTTGAATATATGAAGTGGCAAAACAGGAAATTAAAAATTTGGTCCAGACAAAAAAAGTYACATTGAGTGCAAAGAGGGAGGATGCAGTAGTTTTGAGACACTCCTAAAGGACTCATCTTTTCTAGGGAGAAGTTATTTTTAATACACATTCAAATTTTCATGTAAAATAAGTTGTGTCATTCTTCTAAACACACAAACCAGTCGAATTGTGTGGTGAGATGTACCAAAGTTTCACCTCTTGCAAGTTTAAACTTGTGGTTTAATTTGGTGCAAATGGCATCCTGACCTGGTTTGCTATTGCTTTCTCTCATTGTTATACACCATTTTAGGACTTCMATCCATACCAGTAAAGATCCAAGCAAGCTCAAGTGAAAACTGTATTTTAATTCCTGTTATTAACCTGTTGCAAAAAATTTCGGGACATTTTACTGAAGGGCCATCTCCGCGCCTCTGCTTTGTGGCAGGTGTACACCGAACCATTCCATGCTGAGCCGAGGCTGTTAACCCCTGGTGTGCGGAGGCTGCGGGAAAGCCCGTCCGGCGCTCCCGCCGGGAGCATCTTCCCGGTGCGGCGCCCGGCAGAGAAGGAGCTGCTTGCTGCCATCTATTGATGGCTCGGCGGAAGGGTCAGCGCCCGGCCCGCCCGCTGCACGCCGCCCTCACAGCTCTGCCTGCACACCGAACCGGCCGCGCTCATTCTCGAGAATGAGCAGAGAATGGCTTCGATTTGATGCAGGGTGAGCCAGGCTTCTGCATAACCCAGTCTCAGCACCGGGTCACGGCGTGTGAGGGTTCAGAGCCTCAGAGATGGGGAGAAAAGGGAGAAAGGCCTCTGGGGCTTGGCCAGGATGAGTTTCACAGTGAATCACAATAAGGGTTAAAAGAACTGACACAGATCACAATACTTGTAATGATTGTTAGACAGTTTGGAAGCATGAGAATCCCTTTCCAGGGCTGTACAAAAGGCAGAGGATCACGAAGGCTGACTCGGAGAGAGCCAAGAGGAGAGCACGCAGCAGCAGCGACACAGCCACGGGCCCTGGCGACAGGAGCATCCCCGGTCGGCCTGTGGCCCCGGGGCTGAGGGGATGTGTAAGGTGGATACAGTACAGCCACGGGATTTGGCGACAGGAACATCCCCTGTCGGCCTGTGGCCCCGGGGCTGAGGGGGTGTGTAAGGTAGATACAGCCACGGGCCTTGGCGACAGGAACATCCCCGGTCGGCCTGTGGCCCCGGGGCTGAGGGGGTGTGTAAGGTTCACGGGCTCTGTACCTTCACTGACCACGGAGAGTGGGCAGGGAACCTCTGGAAAGGGCGAGGGAAGTTTGGAACCAGAGAGGTCTTCAGTATTGGAAATCCCGATCAGTGTGTGGGGAACCTGAGTCAAAAGACTCAGAATGCCTGAGTTGAGGAAGTGTGTGTTTTGCTTTTTGTGCCAACACCTTTGTGGTTGTTGGTGTTTAATTCCCTCAACTGATCTCAGTTTTGTTTCCACATGGCATTTATTTCATACAATGACTTTCATACACAGGAAGATTCTGCCTGCAGGAGGTTTCTGTCACTTTTCCATACATTTCAGGGAATGTCTACAAGCTGTTTCTCCTATAAGCAGAAGGAATCAAGATATTTTATCCTTACTGTCTTTGCTCACAAAYACCCACTAAGAGTAAAGTGCCACCAAACTAAATTCAAAGATGTTATACAGACATTATATGTGAGCTGTTTGCTGTTAACTTAATATTMATACAAAAATTCTAAAATTAGAAAGAGAATATGGAATAGATGGAAGGAAAAATGCTACATTTAAAAATGAACCCAAAACCAACACACTGAGGTGTACTTGAGCCAAGTGTGGTTTTCTGTCTAACAGAGGTTTTTAATATTTTTTTTTCTGTTGTTAGTGTAATTAAAGATAATTAATAGATCCTCAGCAACTGAAGTCTACATCTGGAAAGGTAGCAKATTAATACCATTTTCATTTTTTCACAGGTCATAAGGGTAAAGCAGTAATGGATAATTGCACAGATTATCTTTGTGTTGTGTTCACTATCAAAATGGAATGCATGTAGAAAAAAATGTCTCTCTCAGAAATAACCCAAGCTTTATTTCTAGTAAAATATAATTCATAGGTAAGACTAAGAATAGTATTGTCTGCCGGCTGTCCTCACAGTTTCATACTCCCCATGCCAACTGATACTGCTGGGGCCTGGCCTACTCCACTGTTCCAGACATGCCATGTAGGCATGATGTGTCCTCTTAACTGGGAAACACCTGGGCTGCCTCTGACCAGGTGAAATGAGCAAYGTCCTGCTGAGGTATCTCCTTTCTTGCTGGCATTCCAAACCTAGCAGGAATAAATTATATGAACAAAATATGAACAAAATAATCAGTTTTGATATCAATATTGGAGGCTGTTGATTGATACTCTTGATGATCTGCCTCTCACTGTCCTGGTGTCACCTTTACCATCTGCCTCTCCAATTTCATAGTTTCTTGTTCAAGTGAGTCAACCCATAAAGCCTTCCACTTGTGTCCATTTGATTCAAATCAGGAAAAGCAAGCATCTACTGTACAATAATTAAGAGAAATCAAAATTTTAAGACTGTTTTTTTATCCGTCTTTTTCACTTAAACTCTGCTCAGCTCCTTTCCAAAGGCAAACTTTTTCTGGAAAGCACAGAGAAAGAATGAAAGAAATAAAAAATGAGCATGTGTTTTTAAAAAAAACGTGCTCTAGGGGATGCCAGTGACAACTTTAAGGATTGGAAACCATTTTGGGGAGAACAACAGTATGGGAAGGTTGTGCTGAGAGAACTGGGCCTTATGAAGAGGCTTTGCAAAATAAATATCATAGGGAGAAGTGGTTTTTTCACGATGCATTTTTCCACTGAGAATCTATACGTGAGCTTAAGGAACAATGTCAAGAATTATATGTTCGTCCTAATATCTATATTCCTTTTGATGTTGATAAGGTTACTGAAAGAATGCTACATTCAGTTCTGAAGTCTAGAATTTGCAAAGAAAAAAGTATTTAAGAAGATTCAGAAAAGAAAAAAAAAAGTGGGGGAACAAATAGAAAATAGGCCTTTAAATAGTTCCTAAATTCTTTCAGTCTGTTTAACTTATCAAGAAGAAATTTAAGTGCTGAAAAATCTATTCATAACAGTGAGAACAAACTTTGATGAAATGTTCAGTATCTGACTTGTGAAAAAAGAAATATTTAAATTTGGAATAAATGAAGCTTCGTATTAGAAAATAACCATCCATTGCAATGGCCTGTCAGAGTGGAGCAGGTTCCTCAGCTCTAGAAAGTTTTTATTAGTGTTTAGACTTATTAACTTATTGAGTTAATTATTGTTTTTGTATAATGTGTTTGTTTAGTTTGGCTTTTGTTTTTGTTTTTTGCTGTTAACATTACCTATCAGCATTTTACTGTCAGTCTTAAATGTTGAATAAATCTTATCAAAATATACTATTATTTCAAGATATCAGAAGTTGGTAATGCCCCCCTGCTATGTATTCCCTGCTGAATTTTCAGAAACTTCTGATAGCKTTTGGTGGCCTTAATTTAATTTTTGTTAGACTAGGCACCATAGTGCCTGGCCATACAAGCATCATAGATCCACAACWTTGGGATCTCTGAGAGTTACAGGATTAGGAATGTTATCTATGAACTAAGTGGAGGTGCCTTAGGTGAGAGTATTTGACATTCTGTGTGTATGAGTCAGTGTTCATGTTTTTCACTTGACCCTCAGTAATCATTASAGTTTCTGTGTAGCTCACACTCACACACTGGTTATTTCATCTTCCACAATTCCCTGAGATATGAAGGGGGTGGCCAGTGTTGTGTAACAGGCTACCCCAGATAAGAACTACCTTGTACCAGGTCAATTTTATCTGAAGTCAGTGCAGAAAGCGAGCAGAGGACAGGTCCTAAAAATGTATRTTCAGTGTTGCTAATGCAGTGGAGGTGTAACTGCTTTCATGTCAGAAGTAGGAGAGTTTTTGGGACGTTTTTGAATGCTAATTCTTATACCATCTTTCTAAGGGATCTATTTTACCTATTTTTCAGGGTGAAAGGTATCTTTATTTTCCTCTCTGCAGTTGCCACAACATGGAGCAGGAGCAGGCAAATATAAATCAATTTTTTTTTGGAACAGAATTTTGCAAGGATGAGAGGATAAAATATTTCCTGTATGACAAATTCTTGAAATCTAACCARAAATACTCCAATCTGATTATTTACCATTTTTAACTATTTATTTACTTTTTTAATTACGTGATCTTAAAAAAATATTTCCAAGTGTGAATTTATCCCGAACTTAGAGATGGCCTTCACTTACTGTACATAATTCCAGTTTTACTTCTGATTTATCCTTTAAGAAATATTAATTTGTCAGACTATCTACTTTTCAAAACATGGATGATTCTTAAGCAGTCTTAATTAAGACCAACCTTTCAATAAGTTATAGCTTATTACACTACTATWTACAGCATTTTACCAGTATATAGCCAAAGTTTTGTGTAATTGTAAGAAAGTTTGAAGGCTTGCTCTTTATAGTAAACATATCTGCAGGTAAAGCTGTAAAATAAGTGAGGACATTTGATGTTACAGCATTAAGAAAAATTTTTCTATTTTGGTAACACACACGTTACACTGTTTGTATTACAAGTTTATTTCTATGGTTAGTACTTGAATTTTTTGTCTCCTTTTCAGACAAAAAGATGGATATGATAAACCTCTACGAGCTTTCAGCTAAGATATACCATTGTCATCACTTCTGTTTTTGTGGTTGCTGTCTGCTCAGTATGCTTCCTTTATACAGCATACTTTATACGTGCAGGTCCCCTTCTAAAGCACAAGCATGACTCAATTTTTTGACAAGTTATCTCTGTAAGTTGCTACTACCTCTACAGGAGTGATGTGTCCTGTATAGCAAGAAGACACTCTTGTTGTATTGTTTGTGTTTTGACMAAAGAGTTTTTAGATTTATAGCCATTTCTAGAATGGTTAAAATGAAACTTCTACCCAATGTTCCATACTTGATATGATTCATAGTGCCATACTGTATACATTCTTGTGTTTATTTAAAAACCTTGTTTAAAAAAAGCACAGGATGTGAAGCAATACAACATTTAAAAAACTTCCTTCTAGAATAATTTGTGTTCCTTTAGATTGAGTACACTTGGGTTCAGAGCTAAGAGGGTGGCTTCCCTTTGGCTTCTGTTAGTAAAAACAGATTACATATTGATTTCCTTAACCTGTTTAAGTATTTTGTGTCACCAAGAAAGCAATCAAAATGTAAACACATGAGAAATTGCTATTTGAGTGTTAAGGGCATGAAATTCACTGGAAAGGTTTTCACAACAGAATGTTAGGGCAAAATCAGGATCAAAATAATCAGAATTATATGAACAAAATAATCAGTTTTGGTATCAATATTGAAAGCTGTTGATTGATACTTCCAGAAAATGAAATATTTTTTGTCTACTACTGACTCCTTGATTGCTATTTATCACCTATACAGAATATGAAAAATGCGATAAATATTGTCACCTATAACAAATTAAAATTTACCTCAGGAAAATACAATGTCCTTATTTAAGCAGGAATGTCTGATTTATATATCTTTTTCCTCACAGTTTTTTCTTATTCTATTGTGTGCATGACTCCTGCAGCAAATCAAAATGCGTAAGATTAAGAGGGTGGTATATCTSAGAGAGGCTATCTGAATTATTTTACAATAATTAAGCATCTGTTCAAAATCCACAGACAATGGAGAAGCTATTCATGAGCAGGTTGTAAAATTATGTTTATCATCATAAAAACAGATATAGTTTTGATTTCTGGTTTYATTTCTTGTGAATATCTTAAAATGGATGTAATGGCTTTGAAATGTTGCCTGACTTATTATTCTAAGACATAATTTAACAGAACTATTACATGTGACTTATGAATCAAGTGGCTTGCCCACTGGATTTCATTGTCCCTAAAGTGCACAATTTTTTACTGTGTGCCCAAAGTTGCTTTCTACTCAGCTTAGAGTTTGGATGTTTTTTGCCTTCTCTAAACATCAATGCTTACTGTTAAGACCAACAGCTTTACATACCAGGTAARCATCTCTCCAAAACCAGATGCCTGCCATGGGAAGGCAATGCTAGGACAGTATGGGCCTCTGTGGGAGCTATAACCATCAGCTGCAGGCACATGTGAGATATGCACTTGGAGTTGCCTGATGAGATTTTTACCAGGCAACAGCACCAAACACGTGCTATGTCTTTGCAGCACACATGCCACAAAATGAAGTACTTTGTCACCTGCTATAAACTGAAATGTTTCTCTGCATGGCAATACTTCTGTTTACTGCATCTGGTGGRCTAATAAAATGCTCATTCCTCAAAAACCACTGGCCCACGGAACAATGATTATTCTGTAGGAACTGGAAAGGAACCAGCCCAGTTGTGCCAGCTTTTACCAATTCACCAGGCAGTAAGGGATGACTCTGTAGTCATTGATCACCATGGACCACCAAAGAGTCTTCCAGGACAGAAAACTGGATGTGTAAAGGGGAGGGGAAATAGGTTAATGATTTTGGGGAAATAATTRTCATCAGTATGTTTATTCTGGAGAATCAATGAATGTAGACGTAATGTGCAGTATATGAACTCAGCATGCATGATTTTTGTAGGAGATATTCCCTTGTGCATCTGSCTGATTAAAGAATGCCTGYTTCTTAATGCTGCAYTGGTGTTAAGGAATCTTTTAATTTTCACTCATTTTTGGCAATACGTCCTTTCATTGCTGCAGTTAGAAAACCTAACTAAGGCAATAGAAGAGAGTGAATATGGCAACTTTAAATGGCCAAATAATCCACTACTGAAGTTAATGGGAAGGCTTTTTCTTCCACTGCAGCTATTTACACTAATAGAGTTGCTTTGGTAGAGTATTATCCTTTTATACATGAGTCAGATTTGTCCCAGTGATTTCAAAGCAAGTATGCCTGACAGACAGGAGCTGTTAAGTGTGAAGAACTCTGAGAGCAAATTAAGACAAATGTTCTTTATATCCTCTCTGATTATAAAGATTAATTGCATGTATCCTTTCCTTTATCTCCTACAGTCATGTTGCTTTGATGAGTGTTGTATGGATTAGCAAAACAGCAGAGTGTCAGAGGAACTGTGCCTTGTTGGTAAGTTTTAAGTGAAACACACACTGTGGTTGTTGCTGTTCATATCCTGCCTCTCATTTATGTTGAGGTGAAATTAAGCACCCAAGAGGGCTTAGAATTCTCTGATTACCTGATACTGGAAGAAGTCACTTCTGCTTCATGCCAAGTGACACCAACACTTTTGGGTGGTGTGTGTGTGGGGGGGGGGGTTTGGTCTGTCTCTGGGAAAAATGGGGAAAACCCAAGTTACAATACTGCRTGAAGCTTCCTTATAGGGACTAGCCCAAAGCAGTCTGAGAAAAACACCACTCTGAGACACTTCTAGACTCTTGGAAAGAGTTGCAAAATGGTATGTTACACTAAGTAATAATCCATTCTACTTAGAGGTAATTATTTATGTTGTATAAATGCAATCAAGTGTTAATCACAGACATGGCTGATGAAATTGTGTAAAGGAATAATCAAATATCCATTACTACTTTGGCTAAAAATCGTGCAAACATTCTTTGATATATCTGAGGAATAAAAGACCTTCATTTAGAGACATAGCTATTATTAAATGTTGATTATAAATAATAATATGGATGCAAGTGGTTCAAGAGCTAGCCCTGTCCTGAAGCAGARTAATAGCTCCATTATCTAGGGTGTGGTAGGTAGGTTGCTCACTGTAACAAATGGAATTATGAGACATTTATCTATGAAAATTGGACATCTCAAATCTACACGTTTTCACAGTATATACTTGGACCTTTAAAGGCACTCAAATTGTATTTTTACTCCAAACTATGTTTCTTCACCCACGAACCCATGAGGAAAAACCCCACCAAACAAAACCCYATCTCYCTCCCARACAAAACATTCAATGATACCTGTGRCCTGACCAAGAAGAAAGCAAAACATACAGTGGCTGAGAATATCATACCAATCTTCACCAGAGCCAGCAAACCAGAAAGCATTCCCTGGTCCACTCCTAGCTCCATCAAAACCCAGGAGATGAAAGCTAAAGTTAGAAACCTCCAGTTTCAAAGCAGCAGGTACCTTCATAGGAGGATAATTCAGCATTTCAAAAGAGAGTCGCTGGAGATTTGACACTGCACCAATTTCTGATACCTTAAAATGGAGGCGAAATATTTCCTACAATGGTTTTATATATTCAGTTTATTTCTCTCTCTCTTTTTTTTTTTTTTTTTTTTACGGATGAACAACTAAAATGTATATTTTAATTAGGATGATTTTAACATTTGCAGCTCCATAAAAGAGAGCTGGACATGAGCTGGCAATTGCACGTTTGCAGCCTAGAAAACCAACCATGACCTGGGCTGCATCAAAAGCTGTGTGGTGAGCAGGTCAATAAAGTGATTCTGCCCCTCTGCTCTGCTCTGGTGAGACCCCACCTGCAGTGGGGACCCCTGCTGCATCCAGCTCTGGGGTTCCCGGCACCAGAAGGACACAGACCTGCTGGAACAAGCCCAGAGGAGGCCAACAAGATGGTGAGAGAGATGGAGCACCTCTTCTCTGAGAAAATGTTGAGAGAATTGGGATTGTTCAGCCTGAAGAAGGGAAGGCTTTGGAGTTACCTAATTGCAGCCTTCAAGATGGAGAAGGATTTTTAAAAGGGCGTGTCCTGACAGGATAAGAGGGAATGGCTTGAAGCCAAAATAGAGTGGGTTTAGATTAGATATTAGGAAAAAATCCTTTACCCAGAGAGTAGCAAGGAACTCAAACAGGTTTCCCAGAACAGTTGTGGATGCCCCATCCCTGGACGTGTCCAAGCATCTGGGATGCTGCGTTCCCTAGGTTTGGCTGGGAGGGGCTTTCTCTTTTTTCTCTTCTCTTGAAACTGAAGGCAGTAGTGGGGCTTCTGTAAATTAGTTTGGATGTTTCATTATTTCTTTGTCTCTGACCTTGTTCTTTTGTTTGTTKTCTGTAAAAAATCAGTTTATTTATTCATCTAAGAAGTGTAAAACTTCTGTAAAAAAAATGATGGGGCTCTGTCTAGGTGTGTCTGCAGGAAATTACAATGATCCATGACAGTGGTTACCCAAGTTTTAAACCCTCRTACATCATTGTGAAGCATCAGATTTACTTGTATCCTACATGCAAATTATAAAGAAATGAAGAATGTGCATTTTGTTACTTAGTAAGCTGTAGATTAGCAGTGATAGGAAGGCCAGACAGATGAATGTAGGTGATACAGTGCCTTTCTCTTTGTTAAAGCTCTGTAAACATGGCATGAAATCRGAGCTTTCTTTCTGTCCTCTGTTTAGTCACTTACATTTTTATTAGCTGGCTGYTTTCTACCCCCATTTCATTCTTCTTTATTACCCTCCTTACCATTGCAAGAGATTGCTTCATTGATRACTAAATCAAAATAGCTGCTGGTAAGAAAGGACATTCTTTCAAATACTCCTGTTATTAATTTTAGAGAGRAAAGAAAAGTGACTTCTGTAAACAAATTCATTTTTTTTACATCTTTTAGAAAAAAACCAGTATGGAGTTATCTTTGATCCTAAGGGCTTAGTCTTTAACTTAGCTGTAGTGTGTCTGAGGGAAGACACCTGGAAATATTTATTGCCTGAGAGACAAGAAAAAGTAGGAAAAGTGGTGATCTAGTCAAGAGTAGAAAACATGAATCATAGTGGTTTGTTTTTTCTTTTCCTCAATCTAGTATGAAATAAGAGCAACCAGACAGTCTTAGTCTTTGGATAAACTACTTCTGAGTGACAGTATTCTAGGTAGTTCTGTAAAAATGACTATGGCTTGAAAAATTTGTGGAAACACTCCATGAATTTCTGTGCATCTCATGTGACACACAATAGAAAGTTATCCCAGAATGACTTCACATTAATTACTGCTATTGTTCCAGTTAAGAAAGGTGCATACAAGAAATGGGCATGTCATWATAAAAAAAATATTGTCCATTCTTCTCACTTTCAATACTCAATGAAGTATGTTGAATTTAWTAATTTTTTTTTCTGTTGAAGGTGGTATTTGACATATTAAATTACRGAACTGGTCTTTGGGTGGTGTGTTYAAGTGTTCCGTAAAAATAAGTCTGCCAATTGTGTACAAGCTACTTTACCTTTCATGTCTGTTCTGATATATTTTAATTTAGGTACAGCTAAAGATAAAAGCTTGAAGACATAAACTTCAACTTATTGATGCATGTATTTATATTCCTGGATCACTGATCAAGGACAGTTAATTAATAAACCCAAAAGTCCTGCCTAATTTAAGTCTGAAAATCTATAATAAGTTGTGACAGCAAGTTCTAGCCTCTGCTGTGTCTCAGTGTGTGGCTGGAGCTGCCAGGTAGATGTATACTTTAACTAAGAGACAACAAAAGAAATTTTTCATTAATTTTGGAAGAAACCTAAGAAAGGAGGGAAGCTAGGACTTTTTTTTGTGAAACACTCAGCATACTTAGTTCTTCAGTGGCTTGAGTAATAAATAGAATTTTGTGTTAAATATTTACTTATATATTTATTTTTAGATACACAAGTATATCCTTATATATACTTAATATTTAGGATTAATACATATATTAAGGATATGCTTGTGTATTTATTTTTAAATAATACATGTAGTCATCTCTCAAAACACCACTATTACTGGTGGTAATTTAACTCCTAGTACAGCCTGTGAGGTTGATGGGAAGGATACCATCGTGGTATCACAATACTAGGTCAGAATGRTTGATTCAGAAGCCTGTATGGTTGAAGTCTTGATACAATTACATTGGTGGTATGAAGTTGGTTTTGGTGCTYCTACACAGGTGGAGCCCATTCTGAAAAGTGAATGTTTTCATGAGGAGATATTAGGAAAAATGGTCACTCCTGTGCAACTCAGCTGCACTTTGGGGAAAATTGGAACTTTGCTGTACTGAATTCCATCAGAAGTCTGCCTGGTTCTTTTCACCAGCACACTGAATTTAAATAAAATGTCTGTTATAAGTGTTTATTCAACTTCTCTCATTTTAAACACCAAAAAAGGAATCCAGAGAAAAAATATGCTAAAACAACATTGGGAGTCTGATTAAACTGGGAAGATGTAGAGGTAGGACCAAACAATTCTTATTTTTTGTGTTGAATTGTTTTACACTGTTTAGTTTGCAAGGTTCCTTTCCTGAGAGACTGTAATAGCTGCCAAAGCATAACTTTAATGAGGTAAGCACTACTTTAGCCTTGACTGTAAATGGCTCCTATGTGATGCTCACCTGCATTAGCTGTATTCTTGAGATGCACCCTTTCATGTAAAAGAGGTTTAGAGAGTAGAATGAGAAAGAACAGACTATAAAATGAACATGCTAACAGGAGTTTACATTTTAATCTCTGCTGTTGTGCTGGTATTATGGTTGATGGAAAGTTACACTTGAGCATGCTCACTGCAGAAGTACTTTTTGACTAAACAGGACTTGTCTATGAAAATAGGTGCTTTCCCCAGGAGAAAAGACCTACAAAGGACAGCTAAAGAATGAAACACACATTTTCCTGGAAAAGCTGCAGCAGTGTTTCCAAACTTYGATCAAAATACTTAGATTATTATATTCTAGTCACCCTTTTGTAAAATCCAACATTTTGGTTATGGCTACAGGTACTAACTGAATTCATAGATTCACAGGAAAGGAAATATAAGACTGCATATACATCATCAGAAACTAGGTAGCAATGAATTGAGTCTGAAGGGRCTGCTGTGCACAATATTTTGTACATTACTCAGAGAAGGAGTTGGAGGGCAGATCAGATTTGGTAGTGAAAGGCTGGAAATGCTCTGAGTAATGAAGCTATCTTGAGGATAAAGTTGTGGATATATTGTATCAGTACTGATTTACTAAATGGCCCCATAGTATGAAATTTGCTTCTGCAGAATCTTGCTCCAGTACAAATGTATAGAGAAGTCAGCTAAACCTTTACAGATATCTCAGGGCTTGTTCATCTTGTTAGATGAGCAAGAAAATTTAGCACTTCTCTAAAGTTGAATGGCTCTGACCCAGCAAATTATCTTGGGTCCAAAATCCATTTGAATATTGAATTTAGGTTGTGCTTAAATTCATAGTCTTTTTGCCTTATCTGCTTTCCCACTAGAGRTTTTTCTGGGAAATTTTTCTACTGTTCCTGAAGTCACCCCTGTCCGTTTTGCATTCTTTTGTAGGAAA
Organism: Alauda arvensis; assembly: GCA_902810485.1. Classification (NCBI taxonomy): domain Eukaryota; kingdom Metazoa; phylum Chordata; class Aves; order Passeriformes; family Alaudidae; genus Alauda; species Alauda arvensis. The sequence continues at coordinate 39,187 of CADDXX010000497.1, forward strand.
GACAGCAAAAATTTCTGTCTTTACAAATAGCAGGAATTTGTCCCTTGGGAAAAATTGTRGTAATGACTTTAAAGATATCTAAACTGGAAGCTGAAATTATGCTAAATGTTACTCAGGAATCATGGAATGGCATTGTTGATGTTGTAAAGATAAGYRAAATTGGCTATTTTCTGTAGTGSCCCCCTTSTGCAATTTAAATTTAATAGGCTGTATTTAATCCTTACTGAATATAAGAAAATACTTCTATTTGTTTTCAGAAAAAAAATTATCAGATGATGTTTGTCCATCATATACAACTTAAACCCAAYAAATCACATATTAGAGTGTCCTTCTAGTTGACAGTAAGTGGTAWTTATGTTCCTCTGAGAGGAGATTAATCTAGATGATTTCCTGGGTACTCTTTTAGTCCTTCATGTTCACAGTTCTTAGATGCTGACAGCAAGGGAACATTCAATCAATTCAATATGAAGCTAAGTAAAAAAAAACATATGATTCCTTTGCATTGCATAATTAAATTCTATTATGTATTTCCCCAAGATATCATTGCAGACAGATGGCAAACAGGAACACAGAAAGTCTTAAAATTTTATATATCTTTTCACAGTATTTACAGTTGCACTAGAAGTGGTAATTATAGAAGGGGTAYAAACATTAATACTTCTGCTGTTTATCAGATGGAGGAAAGAAAATTGGTTAGTGTCAAATTTTCTTATTTTAGAAAACCATACATTGTTATATATGAGAAAAATGGTCAAGATCTGTGCTAAATTCTGTGCTCTTTAATTGAATAATGGTTTTTGCCTAGCAAAAGCCTATGGAATTCAGTTCARTTATGTCTTTCTATGTGAGTCTTTTTTCATGGAGTGCTATGCACTGCAAACTGGGAGGCATTARTAATGACAATACAAGTCCTAAAAAATTCACTGTTTTCATGGGTAGGAAATTRTATCTCTTGCCCATCATTAACCAGCAAGCAGTGGCTCCTGTTCAGTATTSTATTCACCACAGAACAGTTCAACACTTCTTTAAGCAGACATTTTAGCGTTTTTGGTTTATAAGATTCTGTGTTGCTGATCCAACATGCAGCTGGCTCACTGGCTGTACTTTGAGCACACTTTGAGTGTAGTTAGAGCACAGCTTTAGTGGAGTAAGTAATAAAAAAAATACTAACTTTTAAGGTTAGTCTTGTTTGTGATAGAATGAACAGCATGTTCCCGTAAGTTTAGGAAGACAGAGATTTGTATTGCTGTGATACTAAAGCAGAACTTGCATTCACAGGAGATCTAAAAAAAATTTTTTTTGTGATGAATGCTTTGAGAAATCTGTTCAGAATGTTGCTAATTTACACCACTGGAATAAACAAATTTAGAGGTGATTTGTATGTACRCTATTCATAGCACATCTGAGGGCTGCATATGCTGAGCACCAAATTCCACCAAAGAAATCAGTGCACTGCTTCTCAATGAGACTCTGCCTTAAGGAAAACACACGCTGCTAAGAGCAGGATTATTGTTGTTGAGAGAAAATGCTCAGAAAAAGCTCAGGGGCAAAGAATAGCTTTTCAACCCAGGGCTTATTGGAAAGGAAAAAAAGGAGTCAGCTGTTTCTTAATAAATGACATTGTAACGGAATATGCAATCTATATTCCACKTAAATGACTTCATATTTTCTGAAGTGTGTAATAATTCCAATGACTTTAATATGTTGCCAGTGTTTAGGCTAACTTAATTGGTATCATCTATTTAAATCCTTTAGAGCTATTCCATCAGCTTAGTGACTATTCTGTGAGTCACTTAGGGAAGGTGTGAAAATACACCTAGGTTTTGAAGGAAAAAWCTTCCACTGTAATTTCAGAAATTCTCTTCAGATCTTGGGGACYGTTTCTGACTCTAAATGGAGTACTTTTTGGTTTTTTTCCTGTATCATATTTTATTTGGATTTATTTTATAAATTATTATTTTCTTGTAGGTAACCTAAAAGGAGTAGAAAGGCAAGGTGATCTGTTGCAAGGATGACATATGCCTCATTGTATGTATGATGACACATGACCAAAATCTGGTTAAAAACCAGAAAAGTGCTCTGATTGCTCTAAACGGATAATAATATAGATATTTTTAAAGTGGAGGAAAAGAAGAAGTTTGTGTTGCTCTTTTAAGCTTCTGTAGGAGCACTTCAGCTATAGAAAGAAAATGGCTCAGCTTCAGTGGTTATTAGCCCAGAGAGAGCTGTCAGTAACCTTGACTCCCTTAAACTACCCACTGCAGTCAGAAAGAGTAGTTACCAGTATTGTTGCCTATAATTTGGGGATCCAGATGGCTTTGATTTGAAATTAATTTATACAGTTTTGAATTTTTTTTTTCAGAAACATTCCCTTCTGGTTTGGGGTTGTTTGAGAGGAAAGAGGAAAGCACTGTGCATGTACACATACTGAAGTGCACAGGTCTCCACAAAAGCATGCCCAGCAAAAGCTTCTATAGCTTTCTGTCTGTGGCATCATCTCTCCTAGATGTACCAACACAACATGAAATTATCTTTCACAAATGGAGTAACTGGTCACTGTGAGAAGCGTGGTGAAAGCAGAGTGAGACAAACAACAGAGAAGAAAGGGAAGATTCAGGAGGGTCAGGAAAAGCAATCAAARTAAGGAGAAATCAAAGTGTACCTTCAGGGCTGGAAAACATTTTAGCTATTCTAGAAAACACTTTGGCTCCTTGCTGCTTGATTTCTCACCAATAACACAAAATCCCACACTGTAATTGAAGACTGAAGAGTCAATAAGAGCCTCTTTTCCTCAGCTTGTTCAGGCACCCACACTTGTGCCCATGGCTCCTGAGCACAGTAGGACTGGACATGCTCCTCTTCCCATATGGGTGCTGAACATGTGGCTATGGATCCTGCCTTTGAAACCTGTTAAAGAGAAATGCAACAGAAAGGAGACTTGTTTTAGTAGCTGGCAGTGCAGAAGGAATGAAAGAATTGCCACTTATTATTATCTATTTTAATTATAAAAATTGCCTATAGCAATCACCAGTCTTCTGGCTAGAATAATCCCTGTGTGATGGGTTTGGTWCATTTGTATMCACCTCCATGCACTAACACAGTGCTGTGCTATGACCAGCAGTGCTTACAAAGCACTGGGATTCTGGGATGAATATAGCCAGAAAAATATTGTAGGTACTTCTGAAAGAACCAAACATTTCCTTTTGAAATTGATGTGTTCATTGCTTTCACGTCCCTGGAGAACATGACTAGGATAAATTCATCATCATTAGCTTGTGAGSCATCTTTGACAACAGCAGCAAGGAACCACACTAAACTTAAACTGAGATTTTCTAAGCTCACAGGGTGAAGTTTAAGTCTGTTGTAGCCAGTGTCTGTATTTGCATTCAAATACAAATATTTTGGCTTTGTATGTCTTACTTGCTGGTGCTTACTAAAAAAGAACTTTGTCCACCACTTGTTTTTATTGATTATTTGTAGGCAAATAGGAGGATTTTTGTAGACACATGAAGTTAAAAATGATAAGATTCACAGCATTGCACAGTACCTGATGCCAGATAGTTTCATGTTGGARTTATATGGGTATAAGATAGTTTCATGTTGGAGTTATATGGGTATATTAGTACTGATAATTCAGTGCTGTTAGACCCACTTGCATATAGACTCATTAAGTACAACAAAGTAATAATTAAAGTACTCAACACCTGAATTGCTTTTATTAGGAGAGGAGAAAAAAAAATGTATCATTACTGTAGATGCTAAGAGGTTAATACTTGTATTAGGGCATCTCTGCACAGCTGTCTGAAAAGAGAGGGAAATTTTTTCCCTAAAGGGAACAGGAAAACTCTCTAATAATTCTATCCTTCAAATTTGCCGACGGTTATGCATAGTTAATGAAGTTAAGTCAGTACGAATTTTCCTTCTATTCAGATGAAATAAAGTACATAATATAATAAGTGTGTGACATATTACTGGCTGAAAAATGTCCGAGAGATTTAGAACCAYCTTCCCACATGCAGTGGGATTTAATAGCTTGTTCCTAAGCATCTTTTCTAGTTCATTATTTAAAAAATATGCTCTTTTAAACAAAAACTTAAAATTGTATTTGATCTTAAAATTACAAGTATTTGCTTTGCWTAAAGACATAAATTTAGAAGAGCCATTTTCCATAGAGACTTCAATAATTATTCAGGAATGTAGGAATATTTACAAAAAARTGCTTAAAATTCTTAGTCAATTATATACTCTTGTATTTTATCATGTGACTGGCTAACATCCTGATTTTCAGTAAGGGCAAGAAAGAGGACCCCAGAAACTACAGGTCTGTCAGACTCAATTCATTGCCCAGTAAAATAATAAAAAAGGTTATTGAAGGAGGTATTGAAAAAATCTCTAGGACAACRCAGTCATTTGTCACAGCCTACAGAGCTTTGTGAGGGGAACGTTCTACTTGTCCAAACTAATTTCCTTCTGTGACAGGGTAACCCACCTAGCTGATCTAGGAAAGCCAGTAGATATAATCCTTTTGGACTTCAGCAAAGTTGTTGATGCTGTGTCTCACAGTGTCCTTGTGAACAGAATCSCCATCCCACAGCTGAATACCCATGTTAGGCACTGGGTGAGCAACTGGCTGATGGGTCTGGCACAGAGGGTTATAGTGAATGGGGTGACATCAGGCTGGGGTCTGGTCACCAGTGGGGTTCCACAGGGCTCCATCCTCAGCCCAGTTCTTCTCAGCATCTTCATTAACAACTTGTACGTAGGACTCAAAGGAATACTAAGTGAGTTTGCTGATGACACTAAATTGGGAGGCACTGTTGACTCCTTCAGGGGCAGAGAGGCCCTGCAGAGTGACCTGGATAAATTAGAGATGGGCAATCACTGTGAATTTTGCCAAGGCTGAGTTCTGGATTCTGCACTTGGGGTGGGGCAACCCTGGTTGTGTGTATAAACTGGGGAATGAGAGGCTGGAAAGCAGTGCTACAGAAAGGGATCTGGGGGTCCTGGTCCATGACAAGTTGAACATGAGCCAGCTGTGCCCTGCAGCCAGGAGGAYCAACCCTGTCCTGGGTGCATCAGACACCAGCATGGCCAGCTGGGCAAGGGTGGGGATTGTCCTGCTCTGCTCTGCACTGGGGTGGCCTTACCTCGAGTGCTGGGGGTAGGTTTGGGTGCCGCAATGTAAGAAAGACACTGAACTATTTATATATATCTTGATATTTATATATCAAGACAYTGAGCATCCAAAGGAGGGCAACAAGGATGGTGAAGGGTCTGGAGGGAAAGCCTTATGAAGAGTGGCTGAGGTCACTTGCTTTGTTCAGCCTGAAGAAGAGAAGACTGAGGAAAGATCTCATGTAGACTACAACTTCCTCATGAAGAGGAGGGGCAGGAGCTGGTCTCTTCATTCGTGATAGGTGACAGGACTCAAAGAAATAGCATGAAGCTGAGTTAAGGGAGGTTTAGGTTGAATTTCCTTTTGAGGAAAAGGTTCTTCATCCAGAGGGTAGTTGGGCACTTGAGCCAACTCTGTCAGGCTTGGTGCTGTGACCCAGAGAAGTGGTCATAGCACCAAGTGTGACAGAGTTCAAGAAGYGTTTGGACAATGCTCTCAGGAACATGGTGTGACTCTTGGGGATSGGTCTGTGCARGGCCAGGAGTTGGACTTGGTGATCCTTGTGTGTCCCTTTCAACACAGCATATTCTGTGATTCTGTGTCTATAAATTCTATATCATGTGCTTTTCTCTAATTTGAAATTCAACAATGTATCTCAGTTGTCATCTATTTTAAACCAAGGCAACTTGTGCTTTRCTACTTTCAGAAACCTTACTAGTTGACTATGTCAAACTATTGAAAGAATTGGCAGAATAAGTGGAGATAATGATCCCTGTAAATGACCTTGAACTGTGAAGCCTTAAAGAGACCACAAATGCCATATTCAAAATATGACAYGAAGTTTTATTCTCATTATACACTATGCATGTAAATCCCAGAAGTGATTCAAGCAGAGATGATACATTCCCAGACTATACCAGCTTTACCATGAGAACAGAATGGGAAGTGAATTATAGTTTCTTTACTTATAAGATCTTAATAAGATACATGCGACAAACTGATTTATATGTGGAAAAGCTAAAATGCTGACTTGTTCCACTTATCACTTGAATTGCTGCACTTTATATTTTCATGTTTATTATTTTCACATAAACTGGTAACACTTTCAGTAATCTCTACTGAATCTGTTTAATTGCTATATGGAAGAAAAACCAAAAATGTTACTTCAGAAAGAACTGGTCTAGCACTACATTTCGATTCAAGTTCAAATCTTTCTATTTAGGAACAATGAAATTTGTTTAATGATTATGTAATTGGAATTTGTTCTGGTAACAAGCAATACCTGTCAGGAGAATGCTGTCAGCATCCTAGTGATGTGTGGTACACAAGAACATCCCTTCCTGGCTGCTTTTTGAAGCCCTCAGAAGAGCCATAAGGAGTAAACATTTTCTTTCACTTTTTTCTGCTAGGTCTATACAACCATGGTCCAGTGAATGTTTCCAYGCTCTTTTCTTGCTTGTCCTAAAATGTAAGGAGAAATAGTGGTGCTGAATTGCTTGRAACAACTGCAAAAAYGTGAAAGAACTGCAACAGGGGGGTACAAGGAAGGCTGCATGTAACAGGAGCCTGTAACATGAGCAAGAATAGGAGAAAGGGAAATGACAGTTGTTTTCTTTCTGGTCAGCAGCTGTGGGAAGGCAGGTAATTCAGGTGCAGTYTATAGGAGTAATTTAACAGAAACAAACACAAAAATACTGGGTTTTTATTTCTTGGTTCCTCAAAAATTACTGAGAGCTGTGGGAAGCAAGTTACAGCAATTTTATGTGCTTGATTTTTTGTGCAGAAATGACCACAAATTCTTTAGCAATTTATTTCTTGTATCTTTYCCTGAGTTCAACACTAGTGGAGTAAGTAATTTTCCTTCAAATATATTAACTCAATTAATGACTTCMTGCTCTAAGTATATACAAATAAAAACTCACTGACCATTATAAGTATGAACTGACTCAAATCCTAGTATAATTTTAATTTGAAATGTGAGTTTCAGCACCCAGTAACTTGTTTCCTTGCCAACAGTAACTATGATCTTTTGCTTACAGCTTGTGTGTCTGTGTATAGAAATACATCTTCAGTAACAAAGTAATAAAGAAATCAAAATGGATAGATCAAATTACACTCCGCTCTGAACATAGCTGAAGCAATCTGTTCTTATGCAGAAGGCTTTGATTATAACTCTAATTCCTTCTCCACATAGTCTGCTCCTATCTTAATGTGTCAATTCAAGTACTCTTTACTCTTGTCCTACATTTGATTAAAAAAGGAAAAAAAATCACATCTGGGCTATATAATTTTAGAATAGGCTCCATTAGTAACCATGACCTTGATTGACCTTATTTTTTGTTTTAGAAATTTGCATATCACATAGTCAAATGAGCTAAAGGCCCATTTTCTAAGAGAACTTGGAAATGAGAATGTAATGGTAGTGAAAAGAGAGTGAGCCTGGTCTGAAATCAGTGTGCAACATTCAGTCTGACAAGAGGGTAGGGAGAACAGGAGGCATGCATAATCCCAGGGATGTGGTAAGTGGCATGCAATATTCAAAAACATCTCTGCAAGYAGTATGGATACAGTATTTTCACTTACTGCACTTCCCCTTACCTTGCAATATATAGGAAAGAATGTGCAGCTCAGTGTAATGATCAGACTGTATATAGGGAAGGATGTACACATGTATATTGTGAGCCAAATCTGCACAACTGTGCTGCTCCAACATGGTAAAAGTCGCACTGGGACAAAGTCTGCTATGCCTTTATAATTCCTGATTTAGACACCTGAAATCCTGAGCTTCCCATTCCAGGATGCTAATGATCATAAAAGGTTTTTTGTACACAAATTCAAATAGTTGCTTTCATGATCATCAGAAAAYATATACTATCCACACATGAGAAGGTGGGGAGTCACATATTCAAAAGCTGTGAAGAAGACTTTGTCTGTGGATATTTATATGGGAATAGTTGAGGGGTTTGCTTTTGTTTTTTTCCTCTAAAGAGTCTAAACAGTCTTACATGTTTTACAAAGAAAAAGTGCAAACAAGTCTAAAACTGATGTCAGGTCCCAGTTTCCCCAAACATTCAGCTTCTGTTATTCATTGCTGTAGTGTGTGGATTCCTATGGGATTTAGGCCTCCAAAACGTGTTTCTTTACTGATGAGCCCTTCACGCACAGAAAAAGTTCTGCCTTTGTTCGTTTTTGAATAACTTTAACCTTAGCAAGAAATTAGTTCATTAATAAATGAAGAGGAGTGAATTAATTATTAATAGAAAATGGCAAAGATTGAGAGTCTCTCCATTTGTCATATGTGCACACACAAACTAGAAATAAGAAAAGGTCGTACAGAAAATTTCAGGGGAGGACAAGGGAGTAAGTGAGGAAACGCTTGAAGAAGCAGAGCCTGGGAGACTCGCTGCTCTAGAGAATTTATGGCATTCTGTTGTGTTCAGGGTGAACACTAACCTGTCACTTGCTTGGAAATGCGAGAAACAATATAGTTATTTAATTACCTGTTTTAGGGACTAGCGATTTAGCAGCATAAGTAATATATTCCTTATGGAGATGGTAAAATATGAGTTCCAAACATTCAAAGTAAATGGTGGGGAAAACCATTTTTGAATTAGAGTCAAAAGACTRGATATACAGGGGGAAAAAAAAGAAAAAGAGAGGGTGACACTATGGATAGATGTCTGTTAACATGGGTCCAATAATTTTTTACTTACTATTGACACAGTGAAATATAACTTATCACTCCCAAGAGTATTGTTAAAAAGGAAAAAATATCACAGGGGAATGAAAGAAAACCTGTCCAGCCTTCTCTATTTTGCAGTTTTGGCCTAAGGGTTTGTATTATTTATTATGTTAATTCCATAGGCTTCAGAGAGCTGTTTTTCCCAGAAGCTAAATGCCTTGAAAAAACATCTTTGGAGGAAACTGTGAAGTTTCCCTCCTCCRAACCATCTCAATTAAAGATTTCATCATGGAATCTGTCCTTACGTGGTTACAGATGAATCAGGCTTTGCTGGAGAGTGAATTACCAGATACATAATCAGCTTAAGGTGAAGAAGACCAACAGAAATAGATGGAGTGACATATGGGAAAAGATAAAATTGCGTTAAAAAATGCATAGCTTGGCTTCAGAAATGACTTCATCTGTGATGGGCTTTGACGATAGTTTGCAGCTATTGGGAAAAGTGTGAAATAAAAAGAAGGAAAAAAATTGGTGTGAAACTTAGAGTATTTTTGTTTACACCAAGATTGAATTCAGCCATATGTTTTCTGTAGAGGTGGCTGTACATTCCTTTGAGCCTATATCCACTAGATTTTTCAGCAGTTTGTGCTCTGTGAATAAAGAGGGTAGACAGACTTAATATTTCTCCAGCTCTTTGCCACCCATATCTCTGCCCAGATCACATTTTTATAGGATATGGAAGATTGTTCTGTTCATTTAACAGATAGGAAGGCTTCCAGTGTGACAGCAGGAAGTATCCCCATGCAGGCTTGTGCATCACCCGCAGAGCCCAGTGGAAAGCCATGCCAAGACTATGAAGCACAGTAGACTGGGAGGACCTGAATTGCCTAAATTGGCTTGTAAAACTTTACACCAGAAGGGTGTGTGGCAGGGCAGGGAATTGAACCTGCTTGACTCCTGATTTCCCATGTTGATGTTACTGTGTCATACTTCCTCCCTCTTTTAAGTCAGACGTGGTTTTATTTCGGGCTTGGCATGATGGGAAATACTGCTGTGATATGGAAGCAATCCTAGCCTATCAACAGAAATATCACTCAATTCAGCTCTTTCACAAACAGGAATAGGTGAGCAGTTAGTCCAAGGTGGTAAGTAATTCTATTCCTATGATGATACCTCATTTTCTCCAGAAGGAACACAGAAATTTTTTGTYCCTGTAAATCTATTTATTTCCTTGTGAATGCTTCACTTAACCACATGAAGCTGTGGTCAAAACTGAATTAGTTTCAAATAATGTCTGCAATGTGGCCAAAACCTTCCTGCAGCTTTACTTTCAGGCTTCCCTTCTTTCTGCTTTTTCCTCTCAATTCCTCTTATAATTTTGCTGATATGTAAAGCTGGTTGTTGTTTTCTTCTCAGTCATACCAGGTGGTCACCTTTCCATTGAGGCAGTTTTAGTTAAGAGTTGGCTTCCTGGTAGCTGGATGTCTTTTCCCATTAGTTGGCTGTTGCTTGTTAATGATTGAGCTGCCRCTTTCTTTTCACAGCTCTCATCTTGTTTCTCCAGCTGACATGTCAGTAGACTTCCTGACAACATCAAGTATCCCCTTGAGTTACCTCTCCTCCTCTTGCTGCTTCTGCTCCTTTCCTGTGCCTGGCATTCTGATTCTTATTCATTGGGTCTATTGTTTGGAACAAAACRCTGCTTAGATTTCTGAGTTTTCTACTGAGCTGTTTATGTTCTGTTGTATTGTTGGCCTCAAGATCTAGAATTTTRCTGAAGATAGGTGGGCTATTTTGAATTTTTTGCTGCATATTCATTATATATAGTAAGGCAATGGTTAATTCTGAGTATGCCATAGTGGTAAAATTAAGTATATTTTATTTGTGCAAATGGTTTGKACATTTTTAGAGTTACTGTTCCTAACCAGCTGTCTGTGAATTTTATTGGTTAATGGTGCTAACAAAGACTTGAGACTGGACTTTATTATCTATTTCAGAAATGCAATATAGGTAACATAATTAGGCTTCTTGATAAGGAAGCAAGATCTGTTTTCAATTGAAATATATAGGTTAATTAGCATGGAATGTAGATCAGAGGCACTGCACAGCAAGACTTTGTTTTACAAATTCTGATCTTCAATATGTCAATATGCATTTTTCTATTGACTGTGCCAATGATCGAATGAATGGTGTGTTTCACAAAATCAGACTTTAAAGTAGGCTGCCACTAGTGTCAAATCTTTTAGTAAAAGAATTGAAGCCAGAGAATTTACCTCAGTGGAGAGCATTAGTCATGCCTTAAATGGGCTCCTCTAAAATTTTGTATCTGTGTCACACAGTTCCATTTTTGTCAAAAAGGGCTYTCTGCCTGCCCTCTGTTTGCAAGGAAGGTGCCCTAAAAGTACGATTGCTTCATGTATGCTTATAATTATTTCTGTTCTGAGGAACAGAATGACTCTTAGGTGACTAATTAGCTTTTGCCTTTACATGCATTGACCGTGTTTGTGAGATGAAATGGCAGCAGCATGAGAGAAAATGTCCTGGGATGTAGTGATTTTTTTWAAAATTATTTGAATTTCATCAATATTATATGTGTAGTTTTACTGTATTGCCACTATGTATAGCAATAATATGACAGCAATAGCTTACACTAAATTATTACAAAACCCTGGGTTATGAGGGGTCAGCAGTAACACTGTCTCCATTGCTTTCTTGATCACCAGCACATGACTAAAAGGTTAAAATCATGTGACATCTAAAAGCAGTGCAGCTGGTGGGACTAGTATGATAAAGCCATCTTTGATTGTCTGAGCCTCGGTTTTGAATTATGCGGTAAGCCAGAAGGAACCTTCTCACCTATGCCAGAAGCCAGGGTGTCTTTTTTCTTGAGTCAGTGGGTGCCAGCCCATGAGTTGGACATTTGATAGTTGTGTCCCTCTTACCTTTTTGTGTCCCTTTTCATGATTCAGACTGCTTGGTTCTTCCCATCCCRTGCAGACTAAAATGTCAGATACTCTTTTGTGCTGTTCCCAAGCTTCACCAAGACTCAGGAGCTGTCAGAGCTGTCTGCAGTCATTTGTGTGGGAGGTGTGTGAGGGGACTTACGCATTAACTGTGCTGAAATAATTACTGTATTTGACTTGACTAATTAGTGGTATTTTTTGCCAAAAAAAGAAAAAAATTCTGGACAGGGGATAGAGGAGTATTTTACTCATTATACTCTGTACTCAGTAATTCCACAAAGATGAAAATATAAAATGCTTTGATGTAAAGAAGCAATTACTTCTAAAAGATGTAGGAAGCACTATTTATGAAATAGGCACTATTTGTTATGATTTTTTGTGCAAAGTTTAAACTCAGAATACCAAAGTCTTGGGAGAATAAAATGTTAAGTAATTCTGCAGTCTTATTTTTTTTTAGATGCTGCAGTTTCCCTGTGTTGCCATGGTAACATACTTTCTGTATAATTGCCAGGCCGCCTTACAGTGATGCAAATAACCAAAGAAGTTGTCACATGGCATGACCTAGGCTTATATTTGAGTGGAGATTTACTGCCCACAGAGCAGCAATAACACCAAAGATATCTGTCACCTGCAGGATAAGGAATTACATGTCACTAAAGTGCTGCAGAAACAAATGGCAGTGAACGTGAAGTGCTGGGACTTGCTGTTACGCAGAAGGACTAGAAGCCCTCCCCCAAGCCTGCTCCTGCTGAGCTTATTTTTTCTTATGCTTTACATGAGTGGAGGATCAGAACTTTTATGGATAACACCAGCCCCAAGCATGTTATTTAGGAATTTAATTTTTCTTGGAGATAAAAGAAGACTGAAGCAAAGAGATTAGCAAAGAAAGAGTTATAGCTTTTAACAGCAAAATCTGGTCTTTTCTCTGAGATTAATTAGTCCTGGGATCCAACGAATTCCTCACAAAAAGAGTTGAAAAAAGGGGGAGAGTTGTAGAAGGRGGAGGAGAAAGAAGAAACAAAAAGGGAATAAAGGCATTAACAAGTTTTCCTTAGGTTCTGTTTGATGAAGGCAGCACTTAACATCTTGCACACTTCTTCAGGATATTTTTGATGCGAATCACAAATCCCAGTGGTTCCTGGGACTACCCCCYTTACAGGAACCCTTCTCTTGGTCAAGCTTTTTGCCCTCTGTCCTCACTGTATTGTGATGTATTGCTCCATAAGGAAGAAATAACTGGGGTAATATCTGGTAATATCTCAGTGATGAGCCCTGGGCATTTCTGAAAAGCAGCCTGAGAGTACTCATCACCACATTCAGCTCACGCTAAAAATAAGTTTCTTAAAATACAGATTTTGAAACATAAAAGTGAAAAAAGAAATAAAACCCCCCAAAACAATAAGCCACCACAAAGTGAAGTYCTGCCTCAGTCCTGGCACTGCAAGAATTCCCTAGTTGCTCCAAATTACCCATTGTTAGGACACAGTAACTAGCTCAGATGTTCTGTATGCCATTTGCTCAGAGGTTTTCCTCTCTTATTGGATCTCTTTGTTCTTTTGTTAAAGATGGATTCTGCTAAAGCTCYCTCTTTCACTGTCTCAGCATTTCTGCTAGGATAGGTGCTGGGGGATTACCCTATTTTGTTGGGGGTTTTAGCAGTTCTCTCTGTAAGATGTTCTTTTGGTCTTTGTTAAAACCATCTTGKCCCTAGAGTGAGTTTCTCTCGTGCTCAGTAGACTCTCATCTTGGTTTTCTTATGCATGGCTGTGAACTTACTTCCTCATGAGGCTGCTTGAACACTAGTAGTAAGAATAATGATTTCTTATCCCTTGCTACCTGGGGTTAAGTTTATTTTCTCTTTCCCTCCAAATTTKCCTCTAATTAATTAGAATTGTAACAACCTCACACAGATATTTYCACTCTGTTCCTTAAATAGTCTTCCTGGCTTCTGCCTCTTTCTTCAAGAGAACTTCATACATTAGGAGGACGGTTCATTGCTTATGCACCACAGAGAGTTTGTGACTTCCAGCTTTCCATTAGCTTCCTTCTCAGAGACCATATGTGGCAAAAGAGTAAAAATAAAAAATCTGACATCTGCTTTCTGGGAAAAGGYCATGTCATTGCAATATGTCTCATTGTAATTGTGAGTTATTATGGATACATCATGRCTGTTTTTTCCCTATGAGAGCAGATGTAGAATAAAAACGTAGAAGTGGAAACTAGGGGAGCTACCATACATAAAACTACAGGATAGATTCAAATTGCATTTAGCCCACAGCCTCATGGGAAGTATAATAAGATTTTTTTCCTCTTTCTTCCCCTCCTCCTTTTTTYTTTYCTTTGAGGAGAAAAGTATGGTAATTGAAGAGCTGTATTTCAAATCATGATTGGATTTCAAGAGTCACTTCTCGCTCTCGCAGTGTGGTTGGCCTTTGTACTGTCCTTTTTGCAAGAATAGATTATGAATCCAGCTGGAATAGCAGAATGCAAAAAAGGAAATGTCTGAGCATTTCTGACAGAGAATATTACGTAAGAAAAACTGTTATACATCCCTCCTATGCAGGAATAGAGAAAAAACACAATAAACATTCTGGGCATGCAAATTGAAGTCCATAGACTTATCACTGACACTTGTGACAYGATAATTTATTCTGTACATGCCACCAATTTAATCAGAAAAATAACTGCAATTCAGAATTGTTCTCATAATAATATTTTACACATCCAATTAAAAAGAATGTGTAAGTTTGAAGGAGGAATGATTTCRTTGTTGTCTCTTTGTTGTTGTCTCTATAATGGCAGGTTGGTCTACTACTTGTACTCAATGCTAATAAAGATAATAGTCTATAATTGCTATGTTCAATAAAATTCTTGTAAATGGGAACACATAAAATTATTGTGAGAACCTCAGTAAGGTAGGTGAAGACTTGCTTAGATGAATCTGTTGGGGAAAAAAAGCAAGTATTTCAAATATAATGCAGGAATTYTAAATAGCAAAAGCTAAGTTTCTTTCCTTCTTTTCTGATTATATTCTGTTTTGCTCTCTTTCTCTCTTTTTCATTGTCCATCCTCTGTTGTTCAAATGAACCACTGATATTTCCGATCCCAAAGGCAAATGTGACATTTTTAATTTATACCAGCTCCTGTTTCATCCCCAAAACATCAGCAAAGAAATACTCTTCTCTCCCTACCATTTCTGAAATTAAAAACCAAAGCAACCCAAATRTTACTTATTTTTTTACTTTGTTAAATCAGCTTAAATTTTTATTAGTCATAGCACTGAAAATAATCAAGGAAAGCTATGGATTTCCATCCTGAAAATTGCATTAACATTTTTTTAGATATTTTTCTATGGGTCTTYAGTGTATGAGATCCACTCTTAGGAACAGAGTGTGCACACACACACAAAATAATTATCTGTGTCTATCTCCTACATCCCTCTGATTCTGCCACTTCTATGACACGAAGGCAGAACAGAAACCCAGAACCTCAGGAGTCCTTGCCCTGCTGTTCCTATCAAAGTGCTGTTTAGTTTTGGGCATATTACAATGACAGCTTGTTTCCATGCTTGTAACCCCTCCTGCAAACTGAGCAGGAAACTATTTCTTACAAAGTTGTCTCCCTGGGGTGTTCTAAGGATTAATTGCTGTAAGTGCAGTTCCTGGAACACATAAAGTTCCCTATAAGTATCCATCATTAAATGTTATATCGCTTCAAGTCCTTAAACCATATTAGGTTTTTTTACCTAAGTAGCCCCGGTGAAACCTGTTTCTATTAATTATTTTTACTATTTTCCATTATTCTTAAACACAAGCTAAATGGCTTTTCCTGTGGGAAAGCAAATTCACCAGACAGCTGCTTTCTTCTGTATTTAAAATATACATACCTCTGTCTTTTTTCATTGCTCTATTCACTTATGTTTATAATAAACTTTTTACTCCAGTGATTTTCWGACTCTTATTTGTATTAGGGGAAGCAGTTTAAAATATTGGAAGTAGAAGATTTGCACAAGCCAGTAGCAGAGAAGTTAAGAAGAGAATCAAAAAGCATCACACATCCTTGCAACTTGAAAGGTTTCTGTACCAGTTTGAACAATGAGAAGGAAAAAGGTGGCAATTATGACTTCAGGAAGCTATGACTTGAGCTGGCATGAAAAATAGGTATGTTTTTTAAACCAATTTCATTGACTTCTAATTAACTTATCATCTAGTTAAAATTTTGCTTAGAAGGCTGTTCCTAAAACTCACTCCTTATCCACCATTTTCCTATTCCTTTTATTCACTAGAGCTGYCTCTTCTCTTCATGTGTAGTCTTAYGTATGCAGACAGAAATATTTTTGTCCTGGAGTGCTGTAGGCAGAGGCTTCCATTTCCTGCATTTTTCTGGTTTCCTATTAGCATTCCTAGTGTATGTACAAAGGTGCTTAAACATAATTAATACATTTTCCAAAACCAAGTAAACCCGTCCTCATCTCCATTCTTTCCRCTACAAAAAGTGCAGTGACTTCCTCCATTAAGTAAACAGAGTTTAAACAACTCATTTGGTTTAATCTGCAAGAACAAATAGGTAGAGAGACCTAATGTRATGATCTAGATGAATACCTCAGCAACAACAAAGACACCTCATTCTTTCTGCTTATGTGGTTGCATTCCTATCTTCAGGATTTTCTTTGTTTCATTCTCATTAGCCATTTATTTTGTAGTATCAGCAGTGTCAGGGTAACTCCAAATTTAGGAGTCTTCTCTCTCTCTCCTTATTCAAAATAAATAAATACATTGAAAAGTGCCATCATGAAGCTAGTTAATTACTTAGGACATTCATGGCCAGATCAAAATAACCCTGGTTCCTGCTGTATATGAAATGTTTCACCCAAGATGTGCCACATATCTTCCTTGTCTTAAGAAGCATTTACTAGGGCTAGAAACTAGCTAAGGATGAATTCCACATGTGTCTAAGCATGTTCCTTAGCTGGGGGACACATGCAGTTCTATTTACTCCACATTCTTATCTGTAACCTTACATTTGAGTACCTTGCTGAATCAGGACAAGTTATGAAGATGCTAAGAGGGGAAAAAAGTTCATTTACTCTAAATGAAAAAATATACAASATACATTTTGACTTTGAGAAATACATGCAGTCCTTTCTCACTCCCCAGAAAAAAAAATCTCAACATATTCCACTTGTCAAGTACCAAAGGGATATTAAGAACTTATTACTTTCAAATTTAAAATCTCCTTTCGATTTGTCTTAGTTCAAAGCCTTGAAGCTGTAATAAAATTCTAAATGACCTTATCTGGCTTCCTTTTATGTACTTGGCAAGGACATATATTTGAGGCAAATTAAAATATTGGACATTTGAGAACTCTTATCCTGGGATTCTGTAAATAAATATCTTGCTTATGAACTTAAACTAGCCTATACTCATGTATCAGCCTATTCATGTATCAGAATATGACAAAATATTGAGCATATGAAGCTGCCCAGAAACTGAAATCAGAGGTATTTGGTACACCAAAGRTCACAATGCACATTTTTCTGTTAAAACAGTGATACATTACTATGTAGACAATTCTCAAGATTCAACAGGAGAAGTTCCACACTCCCAAAAAATAATTAGATGATTTCAGCAGTTTTCCCCACCCTCTGGAAGGGAAACAACACTGGGGGGTTTTATGCATTCTCTCACCTTTTTTTTCCATCCAAGAATACCTGTATTGTAGCAAGGACAGCCATCATCTGGCTCCCAGCAGTAAAAAAATGCAAAGCTGATCAAGCCTGGCATGAATTGATCTGGGTGAAAGTAGCCAGACCATCTCATTTAGTACATGCTAAGATGGTTGCACCAGGAAAGTACTAATTACAGGTGTGCAAGATGGAAACATCTATGTTCTTCATGCTTCTTGGAAGTCTCACACTTTGCCTGGATCTGGCCATTCTCTTCCCACACTGAGTCTTAATTGCTCAGAAAGGAGCCTGAAATTAATCTTTCAAATTCATCTGTAATTCTTCCATRGTACCCTGAAAGTTGCATGATATGTATAATTTAACTGCTCTCAGGTCACCTTCTAAAAGGATGAATATGGTTTTCTTGTGGCAAGCTAGAGGATGATTAAAAGAGCATGCAACGCACTGTTCTTTGACAAAATGTTAAGGTACAGTTTTAGTAGCAACTCTCCGATCTCTGGCTAAATTAAGTTTTCTGGTAGRAACCTCTATGGATTCTAAGCATGTTCATAATGTATTAGCAGAAATTAAATATGTGAGATAAAGATTTTGGCATCATGAATTAGAATTGATACATTATTTTTGACTATAGGGTTTGAGCTTGTGYCCTTATGCAGATTTATTAAAGAATATTCCACTGTACTAGGGTGATCTAAGAAATCAAATTCTGTGAAGCACCAACACCCTTGGCTGGGATGATGGATGAAAGAGAATACAGGTTTCCTAATGTGATTATCTTCCCATAGAAAAGCATGTTTTTATAGCAGAGGATGATCAGGACAAAACTTGTGATGACTTACCCTATAAAGTACTTTATGCGTAAGCCAAAGACAATAAATTATTTGGATTCTATCTAATGTAGCTCTTTTTTTTTTTTTTTTTTTAAGTGTTGTAAGTTTTGATGTTAGAAACTTCTTTTCCTCTCATGATATACTCATCATAGTGGTTCACTAACTGATGACAATTATCATATATATATTCCTTTAGGCACTGAGTCACTCTGGAAATGTGGATTTCCTGGATTCTCAAGAGAGCAATATATTGAAAAGACCAAATAGAAAAGATGGGAGAACAGTTCTTAAATTGTGATTGTGGAACTTAGGGTTACCTTCCCCAAAAGCTTTGTCCTTACAAAATATGAAGTCTGTCTGAAAATTTCCCTCTGGGGCAGTAATGACTTGCTTTAGGAGTCTGAGATACATCTACCAATAGCCTGATAGCCTTAAAAAGTCCAATGCACTCAATGGTTTGCATTAACAAGGAAGTTCAGACAGATTACATATGATCACCCATTAGGCTAAAAATTCCTTAAAGCAAGCAAAAAAACCCCAGGTGGCTGATGCTTTTAAATAAATAATGTAGAAAGATTGTGAACCGCTGTGGTTTGGTAATGGTCCAACTATTTACTAAGTTTACTAGAAATGGATTATCAAGACACCTTTTGGGACACAATCCATTCTGGAAAATGTATGTTTTTCTGATCCTTTTGCTCTTGGGTACACTGGAAGGCATCCTATCCTGTAGCTTTTCTTGTCACAATAGATGAAAAAAGCTCTTACTCTTCATGGCTTTTTAATCCAGTCTGTTGTCTAAAAGTAAGTTTGCTGCTTGTGTCTTGATATAAAGCTTTCCTCAATCTTGTACTCGCTTCACAAATGTAGGCCAAATACAGCAAATTCAAGATAAAGRAAGTGTACATATTCAGATTGAAAATGAATCCTCTTTCTGCAAGGCACAGAGTCCTTTCCTCAAGCTGACAATTAATTGAGTCAACGGACACACAGAATCACAGAATACTATGAGTTGGAAGAAACCCACAAGGATGACTGACTCCAACTCTTGTCCCTGCCTGGACCATTCCCGAATTACACCATGTGCCTGACAGCATTGTCCACACTTGGASTCTGTCAAGCTGCTGCTGTCACTGCTTCCCTGGGGAGCCTGTTCCAGCGCCCAACCACTCTTTGAGTGAAGCTTTACCTGTTATCTAACCYAAACATCCCCTGACTCAGCTTTGTACCATTTCCTTGAGTCCTGTCACTGGTCACCAGAGAGAAGAGATCAGTRTTTTCCCCTCAGTCTCCTCTGGGATGAACAGACCAAGTGACCTCAGCTGTCCCCCATACAGCTTCCCCTTAAGATCTTCCTGGGTGAGATTCTGTCCTGATACTGGGCTGAAAAGGAAGTTCATTGTGCATAGTCAGTGGTTAATGAGAAACAAATTCTTCAAATAGGAAGTAAAAAATATGATCTGATAGGTAAATTCCCTTATACACTACAGTTTGTGAACACATAATTAAACACTCATTCGACTGTGGGCTTGATTTATGGCAGATCAACTCAGGAATACACAATCATGTTCTAGTCTTGCCTATTTAATTGATTGATGGGAAAGTAACATGTAGTTTAATAAAACTGAAAGCAACAAACATTTTCAAAGTGTTATTGATTACTTCAAAATGTCTYGGGATATGGATTATAAAACATTTAAGATGACCCTAATTTCTTGCTGAATTCTGAGATCTAGGCTGCTTCTCATGCAGGGCTTCTTTTTTTCCCCTCCACAGTAAATCTCAGTCTTTCTTTTTYAACTGAGGCTCAACATATTCAGGCTTGAAGTCTCATACATTGTGAGCACTCAAACTGCTTTATTGTGTTTTTTCCCCAAGATTACCATCACTTTTTCCCTTTTCCCAGAAAAAAAATATGGCTGCTAATGTTATCTAACTTCACTGTATCTATGAGTATTTTGCTACTACTCTTTCTTGGAATCTCCAGATAAACTGCTTTCCATTTCAACATCAGAGCAATTTTTTAAATTGAATAAGTAGCAAGAAGAAAAGTCATTACCATTCTTCATTTCTAAAGTTATTTGTAAATGTTCTCGAAAATTCTTTATGCAAGTATTTTGTTATGTGTGTATGTAATGTTATGACCACTGAAGAAATTGTTCAGTCAAAAAAAAGCCTCAGAGCAGAAACCATATATCTGCTGGTGACACAAAACTTACTTTGTTTTGTAAGTGAACACAGTAAGACTAGGGCTTCATTGCAGAATATTGCTGTATATTGCTCAGATGCTGATAATAAATATAAATACGATATCAGGAAAGAAGTAGCTGGAGCATACACTGTATATATTCTTGATCTCAGAGAAAGGTACAGAGTAATACACTGCCACTGTCTTTGCCTTTTGAAAGGTGTTTGGTGCTGAGGAATTATTTYTATTTTGAAAACTTTCTTCTAATAAGAAATTTCATTGTTAAAAAGCCATGTTGGTAAAGCACAGCCCTCATGCTGACTGCTTTCCTAAATCAGAATGGSTGAGTGTACCACATATGTCCTGACAGTGAGGATACCTTGCACTGCTACCCAAGAAGTTGTGGATGCCCCATCTCTGGAAGCATCAAAGGCCAGGTTGGATGTAGCTCTGAGCAAGCTCTGGTCTTGGGACAGGTGTTTCTCTCTGTGGCTGAGGGTAGGAACCAGATGATCTTTGAGGTCCCTTCCAACCCAAGACATTTTTGGGTTCTATGATATGCTAGAGCTCCATGAAAAATTAGCAGCAGAAGCATCTCTGGCAGGAGAAGTGGGAAGGCATGACTAGGAAAATGCAGCAATGCAATTTCAAGATGAAGTTAAAAAGCATTTCTAGGGAAGGARCCAAGCAGAGGGGGCAATAAAATGTACAGCATGATGGTAGCAAGGATTAGCATTGCCTAGCAGCTATTCATTTTAGTGAATATAGGAATTATAGCTGTGTGGCAATCCATGCAAATGAAACAATTCGTGGATAAAAATAATACCAATCCAAAAAAGGTGGTTGAAATCCAATCTAACTTCAGAAACCATTGTTTAACTAGCTGAATTGAATCAGCTATTAATAATGCAGCAATCTTCTGAGAGATTCAGTCCATAGAACTGATTTTCTCTTGRTATGCCCAGAAAGCAGTGCTCTAAAAGGATAAGCAAAATTTCAGACTAGAGAGGYTTCTGGCTGCTTATGTACTTATGGCTCCTTCACTGAAAAGTTGATATATTCTGGGCTCTTACCTTGAATCTCATGTCAAAAGTAAGACTGGATATACATCACATTCTAAGAAGTGGAAAGTGTTCCAGTTCCAAATTGACCCATGTATCTAAATCTATTTATTAATTGTATTTTAGGTCTTAAGGAATAAATTTCTCTTGTGTCAAAATGTATGTATGCAGTAGTAGATATTGTTAGGTCCAAAAAAATCTCTGCTAAATAAAAATCTTCTTAGCTGACAGTATGTTTGCAAGTACAGCTGAACTTGTCTCTAAATTACACACATATATTTTAAATTGTATTATATTATTGTATTATGTATCTAATATTTATTTGGAAAGGCAGATGCTTAAGGAATGTGACTTTAGCCATGGTTCTGTGCAGTGGGTTACTGAGCATTCCTATCATGCCTCTATTTTGTTAACAAGAGGCCTAGAAAGTGAGATCAAATATTGGTCTCCTGACTATCTGAACTACTGAACTGATAGTGTGCCACCTGTCCCTATTTTGGGCCATACCATTGCATTTGCTATATCAGAGTGCCCTTAAACACGTGGGGACTTGCCTGCCTGCTTTTATTTAGCAATAGAGACAYAGCTCGTGTGATTAAGAGAAAAGTCTCCAGGGGAAAATATATATCCCACAGCAATAATTTGACAGAGGAGGTACAACTGACATGAAARAAGGCTCCAAGCATCAGCATCTGTTATCTAAAAGTCTCTCATACCTTTWCAATGCAGCCTCCCATGGACAGTTCTACACAGCTCTGGCTCTTTCTCTCCTTCTCTCTTCCTTCTGCAGCTCTGGCTAGCTCCTTCTTGTCCCTAGCATGGCCACCTAACCCTATCTATCCCTCTTACGACATCTTACCCTTTCTGTCCTTTGCACAACCTCCTGTCTGTCTGTCTGTCTGTCTGTCTGTCCGTCCATCCATCCTCGTAGCACAACCACCAGATTCCAACTAATCCTCTATCAGCTAACTCACTTTTTAATCACATCCATAGCTGTGAGTGCAAGGCTGTTCCCACTCTTTGGTAATTAACACAGCTGCAATATATCAGGGGCAGATTGCCTTCAGCACTACCTCCATCTGTCTTCCCACAGTAATTTAATCCCAGTTGTTCTAAGCGTGCTCCCTCTAATGAGTCAAATACTTCAGTGTGCAGGACTAGGCTGAAGGCTYCATTCCCCTGACTTGTGATTGATATGACTAGGTCTTGGGTCTGTGGGCATGAGGTTTCAGCTGTGAATCCATGAAAGGGCTGGGCTGTTGGCTGAGGACTTAAGTCACAGTCAAGCCCAATTTATGTATGCAGAGAAAGAAAATGTTGCTCAACTACTAGTTAATAAGCCTAGTACTGTCATTCAAATAACATTTACTATCACATCTAAAAATCCAGCTGAAGTTTTGGATCAGATCATGGAGTGTGTTTCCACACTTATTTTCCTACCATTAAATCAGATATTGGAAGAACATGGAATTTTATCTGAGTTGTTGCATGATACAGACTCAGGTCACAAGCAGGCACCTTTGTATTCCAGGTACCTCTAGTATCTRGGACCAACTAGCAATCTACTGCAGTTAAATTAATAATGAGTATGTGACCTCAGAAACAACTAAATCATCTGGAGTCCCATGAGTATTTGGAAATGCAATTCTCTGAGATAAAGGTCCCACTAAATAGTGAAAGTGCTAAAAACTTTGAAAGAGTGCTAAAGTTAGCATATTGTCTCTTGTTCCCCTTGTAAACCTCTTGGATAGGATTTCACGGAGAAGCTGACTTYGGTTTAATTGAAACACATCAGAAGGCAGTGTTTTGGTGTTGTTTTAATTACAACWGAAGGAAAAACAGCAATAACAAAAAGTACTTGAGTAGTAATTTCAGCAGGTACATGGGCAGTAATAAGAAATCTCATTCTTGCTTATCATTGTCAACAGGGGGAACATTGTTCCTTCAGCTCTGCCCAGTGAATCACCAGATTATCACAAATCAGTCCCCAAGTGCTATTTCAATAGCATGAACTGGAGAGACGAGCAATTTTCTGATGTCCTCTCTATCTGTTCATTTTAAAATCTGTTCATTTAAAATAGCTTTTTCCAGTGGATAATATGGGAAATTAACTTTCTGTGTCCTCCTGTTGCCACCATAGAAACATTATTTCTGGAGAGCAATATCTTCCAGACATACACACTACAGAGATTTTCACCACTGCATGTCAGCACAAAGACTACAATGCCTGTTGTACTGATTCCTGTACAATAGTGAATGGGAAACAAGAAACTTGAGATCAACCTAGAAGCTTGAAATGCTTATTAAGTGTGACCATCCATGTAACAAGGATGTTCATTTGGAGCAGAGAGTAAATTAAGCTGAGACAGATGATAGGACAGGATTTCTATCCATTTTCTTTAAGATGCCCAAGCACTTATTCCTGATGAGAGTGAGCTCAAACTGGTCAYCACAATTGAACCTTAAGAAATGAGGGCATGCTCCAGTTTGGTGGAGGTTTTAATTGCAACTAAGCATAAAAACTCAAAATATTTTAAGTGTCTCTTCAGATTCTTTCAAGAGCTGAAATTAAAATTTCAAAGGGAAAAGGTGATCTTCTTTTCCAAGCTCTTAAAGAAAAGGATATATTGAAACGCTTTATTAGAAGTTCCTTTCTTCCTTTTTGAGATAAATAATTTTCAAGGAAAAAAAAAGATAGTTAATACCAATAATTCAACATTCCTATGTTCCTATCTCTTTTCTGATGTTGAAGCTGAAACCTCATTTTACAGTCAAAGTAAGTGTCTTTTGAGTAGGACAGGGACAGTGACTGTGCTATGGATGTATTTCAGAGAGCAGCTGAAAAAATCAATTTAAATAAAGTCTCCTTCCTTCCTCCTTCTGGTACCCAAACATTTAATTGACTCAACTATAGCTATTGGGAAGTGTCAATCTAAAATGCTGAAATGAGATTATTGGAAATGCTTGTTTAAATCTCTTGACTACAAGCAGGCAAAAATAATCTAGGCTGTAATTTTATAGCACAGTGTTAAAATTTGATTATATTTAACTCAGTTTCTTCCCTCAYGTGATCTTTGCACAAAAAGCAGTAATTTATATGTTCAGTAGTGCCTCTGGGATGGAAGCAAATGTTGCATATCTGGGCTGAAATGTGCAGTCCTTATCACAAGAGTTCACTGCCAAAATAATACTTATGATATGGAATAGTAGTCATGTCTCTTGAAACCAGAGAGAAAAGAATTCTGTTGACCATGATGACTGRATTTATTAAATGGCTTTTCAGTCTACTTAAATAAATTAATACTGAAGGGAACTTTATTGTGAAAGGTCCTAAATGAACACAATTTACTAATGTAGTCGGTTTCAAATATATCTGGCATATTTGTGTCCCTGGCTTGATGAAATTCAATATTTTTTTTTACTCTTATTGTCTGTTTAAACCTTTATTTGGACTATAATACTTATTAAACATGTGAATGCACCATAAAAGAACTTAGAGGGTAATAGCAGAACTATAGGTATAAATTTTGAGGAAGAAAAGCATAGCCGTGCCTTAGTTTGTCTCTTCCCACACTTATTTTAAAGACTAATTAATTAACACACTAATTCAACCTTATTAGTCATRTTAAAACTTAAAATTGTATGCTCAGCATCTTAATATATTGAAACAACAAGGGATACAATCTCTTTGAAATGGTTGGGGAGACATTTATTTGCCTTGTATTCTAAAATGAATTTTTATGAAACTCCTACATGTGAATGAGAAGTCGAGTTAACAGCTCTTTTAAATACTCTTGTGAAATAGCTTTAAAAACTRGTGATTGCTTTGCAAAAACCTCTACACAGCACAGCTTGCATTTTCATGCAACACTTTCCTGTCTCATGTTGCATAAGCCACTGGATTTCAAACTTTTTCTCCAAAAAATGTTTTGTATGATTTGTGTATCAGACACCTTTGACAATAGGAAGTATATTTCTCAACAGCGCAAGATATTAAAACACAAATTACTCTGTTTTACAGGTATATGATTTRAAGTAATGCATTGATTAAAAGGATTTGCACCAATGGAGAATGGAGTCTGTCACATATAGTCAGAAGCTTGGGCATTAAGTTCAAGTAAGGATTTACAGATTTTGGTGTTTCTACTCTGCTAGCTAATTACATACTTTCTGCTTTCCCAAATGCATAATGGATGCTGAGCTTTTCTGTACAATTGGAGCATGTRTCCCTGAAAATCCAGAATACCCACCCACCACTCTTCATCCAAATTAGACAAATCTGAAGCATATGGGGAAAAGAGTAACTTAACTTTTCTAAAAAAATGTTATTTTTCCAAACAAATTCTTCAGAAATCTCAGTGAAACCTGCAGAATAATAAAAATCCTGTGAGTATGTGTCTGTGTGTGGTGGGGGCTTATTGCTTGTTTGCTCTTGGATTCTGTTTGTTGGTTTTTTGTTTGTTTGTTTGTTTGTTTGTTTGTTTGTTTGTTTTCCTCCAGAACATATCCCTTCTGGAAATAGCTTTGAAGGAACATGTCTTGATAACAATATCCTGAATCTTCTCATAATCTCCATCCTGTTTGTTTCATTTCTTTTGTTTGTGCATAGCAGCCTAAGGTCCCATAACTGAGATGGAGTTTGTTCTGTTGTGTGTTAATAGACAAGTTTATACAGTATCCACAGAAGTAGGACAGTGACTGGGGTGTCATTATGGGAGAGGTGGATCAGAATGTATTTGGCAGATAAATATCTGCCTGGAATGGAAGAACCAAGTGCCTCAGTATTTTCAAAAAATAGAAAACAGCTTGATTTTTAAAGTAGTTGTAAGCTCAGGAGAAGATGTGTGCAAGTAACAGGCAGCTGTTCTGGACATTATTTGAAGCTCTCCCTCTTTTGCATGCCCTATGTGTTGAGGTATCTAACATGAGATCTGGATTTTCCTTAACTCCTAGTTTGGATACAGCCTCAACTGCCTGTCTCAGCACAGGGTGCCTAGGACCTCAGGACTGTGCACACACACCCATGACTGGAAAAATGAGGGACAGGCCAGACTATGACAGGTCCATTTTCCTCCTGGGTGCCCTATCTGAGGTGACAACTGCACATGCAGAAGGGAAATTTGCTCTCCAGAATACTACTCCTCTGGCTGCAAAATATGTGCAAAGAGTTAAAGTGGTTTCTTGAGTTTGTTGATATTTTTGCACTTGACTGATAAAGATATAGCTGAATAAAAGAAGAATTTCTAATAGTTGTATCCCTTTAAAGTAAACCACCATTGGCAAAGCTCTGAGGAGGAAATACAAAATCGTCTTCAACATATGTATGTGAATCAATTCTCACCAATTTAATACTGTTGAAATGGGGATTATATCCTTCTGTCTTTAGGAAGGCCTGTAAAATCAAATGGTACWACTAGAGTCACATTCACTGGCTGGCTGCAATCATGATAAGACTTGAACACTATTATGGGTTTTTATTTGTAAAGTCTATGGGTTCCTTCTCTAAGGCTCTGAGAAATGGAACTGTGAAATGTTAGCAGGCTTAAATTCACTACATATATCTATGAGGAGAGTTTTAGAGGTCTGAAAATTGAGAACGTTTGAAACCAATGTGCATTAGGTCATTATATAAAAGGAGGGAGAGAAGGATGATAAAAATACATATTTCAAAGCTTTATTTGGGACTCTGGGCCCTTTATTAGAAACATAATTGTATACAAGTTAAAACAGAGATCACATAGTTTTGGAAGAACTAGTGGTTTAGCCTGCACTTGTAAAATGAAACAGGGTATGTGCAGAGAGGGCAAAAGGCTTGCCTGGCAGGTAAGGGAGGAAGAGGAAGGGAAAGGAATACTAGACAGTGGCTGAATGGTATTTTCAGCCTACACAAAAACAGCCTGGATATTGCTGAGATTTAGTTTTATTGCAGTAGCTGTATAATTAATTAATTTAGGCCTGGAGAAATGTCTTTGTCATTTTAAATCTAAATAAATCCCTTCATCCATTAGGGCACAATGCAGAATTTTGAGGTGCGTGAGCATTTTTTGAAAGCTTGGACACTTAACTGAATCTCCAGGTGGACAGCTTTCATAATGCATTTTAGCATCAAAAGCAAACCCCCCTACCTGGCAGCAGCACTGTCCTGGAAATGCCTTTCTGGCATAACTAAGGCAGCTTCTGCTGGGCATAGCATGACTCAGACATCAGCAGTCCCTCTCCTGGCCAAGCATGTGAACAACTATTCCTTGAGCTCCCGGAGACATTCCGGGTTTTTTTTTTTCCTTTTTTTTTCTTTTTTTTTTTCCCCCGGTACTTAATTGCTTTTTGCTGCAGAAAGACTTATATTCTAACTTCAAGTTTTATGGAAGTCCTACTACATTTATCCCTGTATTTTCTTCTTTCAAATAGGAGAAACATCTTTTATGATTCTTAAAAAATCATAAAAAAAACATTTTGCAAAAGCTTTTCTGTATTTCTGGTTCATAATTCTGGATAAGTCCCTGGAAGTGAATTGATAGAAGTTGTAAGCTGCTCTGTTGTCTGTATCCTATAGTAATAACAGCCCAAAGAGTAAGAGAAAACTGGTGTTTTTTCTTTTTTTTTTTTTTTTTTTTTTTTTTTTTTTTTTGTATTTATACTTACCTATTTATCTTCTTTAACTAATCAAGGTTAAAAACAAGGCAGCAGAGTTCACAGGGGAATACATCCCCTTGTGAAACAAGGAAGAGAGGGGTGATTCCTGACTGTTAAGACTGGCTTTGACAGATGATCACACTGCTGAAATATACAAATGTTTAGTCCAGCTTTAATATAGCAAAACAACAGTATCCAATCTGGCTAGTAAAGGAGTTTTTTCACTGGACTAAATACTTCTGTCTCTGTTCTGCCTGTGCAAAWCTGAACTCTCTCTACCAAAACCAGTTTTGTTCTATGTTTTCTTGTTTCAATGGCATACAATTCCATGTCCAGGTATCTCTGAATCTCTGGTTTCTACWTTCAGCCTTAAATATCAAAGTTCTTAATTGAATTCATGAGATAATTTTCTTTCCTTATTATGGTCTTCTATTAACCATCCTCATTTCTCTGACATTTATTATCTAATCTTTGCTTGCCAGTGGCTGGAATATATTTGCCATTTGCTCTTGAGAGTTCTGGGTACAGTAAGAATTATATGGATTCTAATCACATTCATTCTTAAATGACTTTGCTAACATTTTTCATTCATTTTTTACCTTCCACCCCTTTTGGGATGAAAATGAACAGTGCATATCAGCTTAATCAAAATCAGGCCTAATCAATTACAGTTTTTTAGTGTGGAGATATATATACACACTTATATGTCATGGCTCATTCTCTCTAATAGAGAAAGAATAAATTTGAGGTAGTAGCATATAAAATAAATTATGGTGATGCTGGAGGGCCAGTAATTTTTACTATACAGTAAAATGATCATGAGATGCTACATTATTAAAAATAGTTTTTAATACATACTTTGACAGTTTTGTATAAATACTCTCCTTTTCAGTAGAAAATCTCCAAAYTTCATCTTCATCCACACATACATTTTCATGAACCTTGAGACACCTCAYTTATTTCTGACTTCTGTCAGCATGTATCTTGCTCTTCTGAGATATTCAGAATATAAAATGTTGCTATAAAATATACATCAGTGATGTCACTGAATCCATAYTTAGCCTTAAGGGGAAAATCCTAATCTTACGAAACAAGGCAAAGAACTGTAGCTTGTTCTCTGTGTCTTCTGGAAGAAGGTAGAGTTTGTCTCAACCAGCTGAAAAATCTCAGGAAAAAAAACAAAAGTAATGTTGAATTTAAAACTTCTAGAGCAGGCATGGTAAYACATTTTAATACTATGTCTTCTTCATAACCATAATGAGCTGACATAGTGAGGTTGCTTGGAAAAGGGCAGGCTGCATATGTAAGGAATCAGTAGACATATTATTTGTTTGAAAATATAATTTTCTGCAAGACAGCTCCATCCAAAAACTGGACAGTGGTGGTATTTAAATATCTGTGCAATAGATGTTTCCAAGTGTTTCCAAACTAACACTTATCAGCAGTGTCTGTAGGTGCTTACAATAAAGTGTGCTCCTCAGTTTTCTACCATATGTATTATAAAATTATTGCTATCGTTAATTTGATTTTTTTCTTCTACCACCAAGCAGTAATGCTGAAACATTCAAGATGTATAAAAGTAAAATGACTCACTCTGCTCCTGCCTATAGCTTTGCCAGTGAACACTGTCTTTCAGTAGAAAATGTAGTTGAAGACGATATAATAGGGGTTTCCAGTRCTTTCAAAGTTTAATAAAAGAATGAGAAATATATCTGAAAACAACAAKCATCCAGAAAAATGATGCTCAGACAGCTGGTTTTCTCCCTTTTTCTTACTAACAGTTGTGTTTTTCTTCCTCACAGTCTCCTGTTGCAGCTGTTCCACTTTGCTAGAAACCCTCTATTTTCATGGGTACCTCTATTTGAGACCTGAGGTTACCCAGGTCTCTTTTGTCCTTCAGCAACATCCTCTCTTTTTTGCTTTGATGTTTCCTCAAAACACCTTGTCAGAGCTTTCTATCTCTTTTTGCCCCTTTTTCTTCAGCCTTCACTGTAGTAGGCACAAGGGAAAAACTCTTGACTTTCATCTGTAATCCAGGAATCCTGTCATTTCCATGGCCTCTTTGGACTGATGTTCTATGTTTCAATTCCTTCTTCTGAACCGCCCATTTGAAAGCTGACCATTATTATTCCTGACAGGACCACGTAAACATCTTATACTGAGGTACTAAAACTTTATTTTACCTGCAAAAGTCTTCCTGGTGTGTCCTAGGATCACAATTGCTTCACAGTGCCACTTTACATCAGTGATTCAGAACCACCTCTCTTCTCTGTCTCTGACTAATGAGCACTGAATTTAGCAACAATATGAAAGAAGCTAGTTGCAGACATGGGACACACCGTGTGCTGAAGATCCTGGCACAGCTGGAGCATCCCCCAGACACAGCACCTAAGGGGTACCCAGCATATCTGGACCCTTACACATGATCCTTTAACAATCCCCCTCATCCATGCCCCTGCTCATAGTGCAGTAGTAGTGGTCACTATCTCCTGAGCAGACTTTGAGGATCTTGAAGAATCTTTCCCTTCTGTGAACACAATGTAAGTTCTTCCTTTCTCTTTCTCAGTTCTTTTTGTGCACAATTTATTTCTGTTCCCCTCGCCTTTGATGTTTTATGCCTTCTGAACAGAACATAGTCATTCACAAGGCCTTAACTATTCAAGGCCATAAACGCTTCATTTTAAACTGTTACTTTTAAAGTCTTTGAACTCCCCTCAGTCCAGCATTAATTTTCCTGGGTTACTTGCCTTGAGTTAATTAGTTCTTGGTGCTCACTGCCCACATCTTTGATTTGTTTTAGAGGTTTCCTTACTTGCTCAGAAAAAGATTTCTTCTTTCTGCATGCGAGTGAAATGCAAAAATGGTCTTCAGTATTCTGTAAGATTATTAATTCAGGAAGATGAAAATCATATTGTCATTCCCTATGGGGAAACCTATTATTATATCACCATTAAGTACTGATTAAATATACATTGTCRTTGTATAAATATATTATGTTAATAGTCCTTCCATGATGTTATAATACTTCAGGATTATTCCAAAACCAATACATGTAGAACATTCCATTTTTTCAGTTGATAATGTATTAATKTTCCTCTACATTCTCAGTCCATCAGATCACAGGTACAGAAAAAAGATTGTTGATCATATGCARAAACTTCAGATCTTAAATAAGTTTAATAAATACTGTATGAAAATCATTATGTTTTTAGGGGTACTCATCCTGATACATCCAGTGCAGAGCAACATGCAGACAAATCTGAGTTAATAGCACTAAAGCCATGGAGTTACCTACCAGGGAGTGTTCACCCTACCATCTCAAAAGTGCAAACATGGTCAAGCCACTTTTGTTGCTCCTATTGCCTAATTCCACATTGCTAACAGAATATGAGCTACTTTTAAGCTTCTTCACATTTCTTTCCTAAAAAATTGCAGTATACAGATGCTCTCACTCAAATACAGGTATTTGGGTGGAATAATGTGCTGGTTCCTGCCATTCTTCTGTGAAATACATCCAAAGGACTCACCTCCAAATCAGTCTCTGAAGTGAAAACTCTTGGAAAGATTTATGGGTTCTGTGGAAGTCATGAGAATTGGTTGGGGTTTTAAAACTACAGSTTGGTTTGCCATGTGACTGGAATGCAGAGATACACAGAAACTTGAGGAAACACAGCAACAGTATGCAACTGGTTGCGTGTTATTAATGTTTTACAAAGTGCATTTTGATAGAGTTGAAGTATAAAATAATGAAAACTGCAAACAAGCAGTCTTTGTTTAAATAATATGTTTGAATAGTATTCAGGATCAACTTAAATTCACTCTCATTTTCAGCCAAATAAAACCATATTGTGCCATTTGAGAAGACTTACATGGCTTTACAAGTTCATAATTTTTGAGACTTGTTCTCAATGTGGCTCCTGTATTAGTGAAGTACATAATTCTTCATTGCCAAAATATTTTTTTCAATTTAAGGAATGGAACACCAAAGACTCATTTTACATTTAAAATAATGTTCACAAAATTAGAAGTATTAATAACAATTAGCTTTGAAATAGTAATTTTCCCAGCGCTTTGATGTTGTGACACAGGAGCAACTTGAAGCCTGTGATATTTTTTCTTAAAATGGAACAGGCTGGTAAAAAATGCAGGAAGCTGAGAAGAAAATCACCCTGAAAAAGAAAGATGATTGGATAAATAAATGATATTTAAATAAATAAACAAATAAATCTTTACAGTCTCTTTGAATAGCTAGATCAATTTAATATTTAAAATTTTTTTTTAATGCGAGATAATAATTAATTAGAGGAAATACTCTGTTTATACTGAATTAAAGATAGATCTGCTGCTGTGCAGAAAGAAAAATAAAATTAATATGCCCCATTTCCTGAATCTACTCATGTGGGAYTGGATTAAGTCCCTCATGAGTAAAAACCAAAGAAAGGCCTCTGCAATCCAAGTTACTCCAATGAAAGTATGTGAAAGCTACAAGACTGTCRAACTGGGCTGTAGGTACATCTCTAATATGAACAGTGCACAAAGGCTACCTAAGCTTTAGGTTCAGAGCAATAGAAAGGTCCTTATACAAACCCCCTTATAGTCCTTTAAAATTTCAAAAACTAAATCGCACTCCGTTCACCTACAATTCTTTTCCTTGAAGAGAAACTGATTGGGAATTGTAACCACCACATACACTTCTTTTTGGTGGAAATAATCCTATTGGGCAAATACATAATTAAAAATATACACAGTCAAGGATATGACAATGTGAGGTTCCTGGTGAACTGTTGCCTGTAGTAAATGGGAAGCAAAAAAGAAGGGTGGGAATTCTGTGAGGACTATAAAGTTGGAAGTTTAAGCTGTGTGACTTGGTAAATTAGATTAAAAAATTACTCTSTTCTTCCATGCCTCTTCAGTCTCTTGCATCCCAGATCACTGTCACTCTGCCTCTGGTGTTTGTGACAACAGATTGAGGCACTTAGGGAGAGCCAGCACTGGGGAACATCTTGCTTCAGCTAACTAGCATGTTTGTGACACCTGACCACACTCATGCCTACTTTTCAATACAGTGGCAATGTGGGGTTAGCTAAAAGCTTCCTTCCTCAAACGTGGCCCTGCACTTCCCAGGTAGGGTAGGGAAGGAGCTGTCTTGTGCACTCACAGCATCCCTTAGGGCTTCCCAGGAAAAAGGGACTTTTTTGCACCAAATCAAGCCTCCAAAGCCAGGTGGCACAGTGAAGAAATTGTGCAGAGAGAAAAGGGGAACCCAAAGGGAAGAAGGGYCTGTTGCCACGTTCCTAAAATGTGGCATGCAACTTGTCCACCCAYAGCAAGGACTGGCCAGGCCAAGGTGAGAACCTGTCCAGATTCTTAGAGAGACAACATAGACCATCAGAATAAGCTCAGAGCACAAAGGCAGGTACCACAGAATCAATTAAAAACAAGCTCTCATCTTGAATAAACTTGGTGATGTTTAATGGACTCTTACCCCAGGCACCCCTTTTTGAGTGGCAAACTTGAATAGCACCATGCAGAGTTTTTGGGTAATACAGTTCTTACTTTGTAAACAATAGCATATTATTTTTATTGCATATGCTTTCTTGTGTCCAGCAGTTGCTACTCAGACTCTCACAAATACAATTCAATGTTGACTATCTGCCATGTGCAACTATTTATACATTCTCATAACACCCATTAGATATGAGGGCAGCTGTTTTTCCTTGAAAATCCCTTGGCACTTACCAGCAGTTTTGACTCAGCTTCGTGGAAATGAATATTAAAATGCAGCCCAGTTTTCTCCCCCTTTGGAGCATGGATGGCTACTGCAGACTCACATAAGAAAGAGAAAGCATGCTTTGGATTCCCCTAGTGAGTCATCACTCTTTCACTGGTGACTCATTGCTTGAAAGGAGAGGAAGGTAAATCAGGACTGTTTACATGAACTGCCATCCATTTATCTGGTTATTTATTTATTTTAGCCCGGGGCATTCTCAAAGCAATGAAATGCAGCTGTACTGACAGTGGCCCAAGTCTGAAGCTTTTTCTCAGACTCTGGGCTGTACTGCATCTGCATCTTGGAAGTGAGGAGATACGAGATAGAGAATCTTCATCCACACAAAGATCTCTTGTGCTTAAGCAAGGAAGAGTGAAGGAAGGGTTCACACTGCCAGCTTAGATGCATGCTAGGATAAATCATTGGGTAATTCAACCTCCTCCAGCAGGGCAGGCTGAGAACCCATCTAACCACCTCCTCAGGCCCCAGGGTGGTTCTCACCTGCTTAGCTTGGAAGCTTCCTGATCTCTGTATCTGTTGGTGCAGCAAGGGGCAGTTTAGGAAACAGCAATTCTTAGAGCAGGCACTGAAATCCAGCAGTTTGTTTATGCAATTGTCTATACTATGATTTAATTGTCATCCTGCATAATATGCCATCTGCAGTGTGCTGAAAAGCTAAATTCTTCTTTTAAATGCATAAAAATACTGAAATGGCAGTTAATTAACCCAGATATATATAGCTCCATGCTTCTGCAAAATGTGAGCAGACTGTAATAAAACACAGCTACACCACTAAGCAATTATATGGTTTACTTTTTTTTCTAAAAAACATGGGACATAGCACAACACTTCTCCTCCTAGACTCCATCAATGAAGAAGCTACGTTTGTGTAAACTCAAATGTGGAGCAGTATGATTTTTTTCGTTGTAGTTGTTCTTCCTGAAGCTAGGCAAGACATTTCATGTTAGAACTGTCTTTGGATTATTTGTTGTTACTGATAGGAGAACACCTTTGTGTGTGTTTTAGCTAACATTAGTCAAAGACAGGAGGAAACTCTTTGAAGTCCTGGGAGGCAGAATAATTTTTAAAATGCAACTTTTTGCCACCCAAGATAATGTAGTCTTGGATCAGCAACAGAAGCTTTCCTGACTAGGAGTGGTTATTGAACAGACTACCAACTGAATTCTGGCCATATTTTTGAGCAGCACTGAAATAAGGCCAAAAGGATGAAATTTTTTTAAAGTAAGGAATTTAGAAAAGCATTCATTTTTTTTTTAATTTAAATGCATTCTTAGTAGGAATAAACAATCCATGTTTATTTTCTGTTCAAAACCCGGCACTGCCAGAACTGCCAATTTCAGCAATTTTCAGGCAGTCTGAAGGTCTGTATTGTGCTTCTTTTTCTAGAGTGACTTGTGCTTATTTACAAAAGACAATACTTTTAGAACCAGTTTGTCTGAAAAGTTCATCCCTCCTTAATCCCTTTGTTTGTCATACTATATTCCATTTAGCTTTCTGCKTATTTTAACTGATCTTTCATATTACTGGATCCCCAAAAGCAGAATTTAAGTAATTAAATAAATATTTTAAACATGGAAATATCACAGCTCAATTGTGTCATCTGCCTACAGCCTGAGTTGTGGTGCAGGAAAGAGATGTGCAGAGGCACATTCTCTAAGAAGTTGTCYGAGGCCCCGAGGCTTAGGCAGATCCTGTGGTAATTGATAAATTMATGTGCATCAAACATTATTTAGGATGGCCAGTATCAGCTAGTGACAAGGGGAGATGAGGCCTTTGCAGAAACAAAGAAAACCACTGACAAATGATTCCTCMTATTACCAGGCTGCAAAGTCAGCACACAGCAATTTTTTAGGCCACACAAAGTGGCAGAAGTCCAGTGTCTTTCCTTTCTTTCTGTTCCTGGAAAAAGGGTTGATTATAACTGGCCCTACATTTGTAAAATTTTCTCTGAATATCAATCTCATTGTAGMAATACAAAGGGATTTGGCTTTGAGCTTTAAAATATATTCAAACAAAGTGAAACTCAAAGTAATTCTATGTTGTAACACTGATTTTTAAAAATTAAGTATATTTCTATCTTTCTAATAAATAAATTCTGCTTGCCCCGAACTGGACACCTGAAACATGAAGCATCATACATCTGTGTTACTTTACTTAAWAACCTTTTCAGAGTCCAAGAAATACTTAAGTGAAGATCTGAAAGATAAACTGTATTTATAGAAATAACACGAAAATAATTATATTTATAGAACAATTTAACATATATTTTCATTTTCAGCAGTCTGTCTTGTCTACTCAAGCAAAGGTCTCCTTTTGCTGTAAACTCATTTTTAGCCATAGCTAAATATGGGGTTTGCAGATGAAGGAAAGTGTTGCTTTTATAAAAGCAGATCAACTCAGACCAAGAGTGATTAGCCAGTTCTATTTCCCTGAGCTTTCCTGTCCCAGCTGGTAAATGTGTTACATTGCCCTCTGTTGCCTGTCTTGCGTTTCCCCCTTCAAGGAWGATCTACTCTAAAAGGATGATGAAAGTTTCACTACTCATGATAGGCAACAAAGGCTCTCTGCTCACTCTTTCTGTAGATATCTTTGCRTTTGGAGAAAACTAAAAATCCTCATGTGGTATTTGAGGTTCATATCTGGGAGAAGTATAACCCTGGGAAAGAAAAAACATTCATCAATATTTAAGGTGGGAAAGCTCATTTCAATTTCCTGTTCTGCTGAACTTCTCAGAGCACATTGGAAAGCAACTKAAATCCGATTACACACAGCTGAAATAAAGCTGGCACTGGCCCTTTGCTTTTGCTCTTCAGTCAGGAAGACTTTATGACAGCTAGAGCTTTTAACAAGCACAGAAACTCTTCCCAATCCATAAGTGACACAGGCAAATTGAAAGCTCTAAGAGTTGCCCAGACCCTTTCAACTGTGGGTACTGCACRAAGTTGTAAGATTCTTCATGCTTCCTTGTYATACTAGCATCTAGTGTTGCATGGTGCATCTCAAAATAGTTTCAATTCTGAGAAATTTGGGCAGCAATTTTGCATTAAGAGGAGGAGTATTGGACACCTGAGTCTTCTTACAGAAATCTGATTTCCATCATCATTTTATGGAGTTCCTGAAAAAAAGCCTCTTTTTTTCCAAAAAAAAAAAAAAAGCAGCTTCTTCCTTCTTTTTTCTCATACTAACAGTAATGTACCTGCATGATGAGCCAGTCTAGGGACTGACTAGGTCAAAAACTATTCCCCCCCTCAACATTTTATTTCATCATTATTTACAGAAATAAGATAACATACATGTTTAAAATTATATAGAAATTATGTCTTGGATATATGTCTAAAAGACTAGAGCTTATATATAACTATTTAATTAATATAAATAGAAATTTTAAAATTACTAAACAGTCTCAAGAAATTAATATCATATTGAAATAGGTTYTATGCCTTTTTAGAGATAAAAATATTTAYAAAAAGCATAATTTATACTAAAAAAATCCACTGCTTACCACATACAAAAATTTCTGATATATCACTTCAATTTTCACACATATGCATCACTTCATTTAACTCCAGTGATTATTGTTTATATCCTTACAGCTCAGAGTGCTGCTGGCCTAGATATAAGGGTGGGGATTATTCTCAAGCAGTATAAAGTAAATGCTGATTACCTCAATCTGCCAAAATTTTTCTGGAAATGTTATACTGCAGAATGTACCCCAGATCAGAATTATGTATTAATTTGTCTTTTGCATTACTTGATTATGTCCATGACAGAAAATGATTACTAAGACCTCCCTAGTGACTACAAATTGGAGGTATTGTTTTTATTTTGTCATTCAATTTATTTTGTCTAAAGAATGGTATAACCCTGTCATAGAAATGATTCTTACAAGCACAATTTTAAAGGAAGCATTCCATCTAGGGTTTTGCAGTCTGGATAATGACTAGGACTTGGCTTAACCTCTCCTGTGTTTCTATTGCCTCTAAACTCTAAGAAGTGCTTCTGAAATTACCTACCCTGCTATTCAATTTGTGCTCACATAGGAAGTCATTCCAATTACACAAAAGAATTCTGAAACATCATTTATCAGCCTTTTTGAGTTTTGAGATCCTTGGCCAGGGGGATAATAGGATTGTAAGGTCCTTTGTTTGTTTTTAAGATTTTTAAAATATCAAAATATCAGAATAGGGATTGAATTCTATTTATATATTGCAGCAAATATAGCACAAAAGAAGTAAAACCTTTAAAGTAAAATATTTTATTTATACTTTGAAAGTAACAATTTATAGGTCTGCTGCCTTTCTATGGACTATTTCAAGCCCTATTTAAACCAAGGTCATGACTCCCGAACTTCCAGGGTGCTTGCATCAGGACTCAGGAGAACCCAGCTAAAGTGTTGGATGCCACATATCACTTAAGAGTTAATTGAAATTCAATAATGAATGACAGCATTCAATACCATACCACAAATAATAATGCAGGAGGGAAGAAGGGTTCMCTGTGCACCTGAGGGGGCTCAAGCACACTTTTTCTAACCACCTAGAGCTAACACATTTAGCATTTTTGAGCTATGCTTGCATGTAGCCCAACAAAAAAATAACACCCCAGCAATACCAGAGTTTTCTCCTCAAATACTTTCCAGTTCACYGGCAGCACAGGTCGTAAATATGTGAGCTTAGCAGAAAAACCCTTCTCTCTGTTAGTAATTATATTGCCTCTGATTTTTCATGTTGTAGTTTTCACAGTAGTTTGTCCCTGTACTCAGCTTTCCTGTGGTTTGGGATGCCTCACAGGGCTGTCCAACTCGYTTAAAATGGGTATGAGGGATTATTTTAAAATTTCAGGTCTGAATCATGACTTCAGTGCATGAAGCCATGGTAAATCTCAAAGAACATCAYGGGTAACAATTGTGATCAGAGCCTAAAACCCAGCACATTTTTCTTGGGAAAGTCTGTAAACACAAGCTCATTATAAATACATACGTACCCCATGTGGCCTTTGAAGAATGACAATATGCTATCACAGCAACAAGGAGCCACTGTGACTGCTTTCCTTAATGAAYGTGTTTTTCTATTTTTGATGCAACAAACATGAAAATTAGATTATACCTGCAGTATTATTATTACTGGARGTGTGTTTTGAGAAGGAATGCCATGAATACCTGTGGGAAAAAAAAATCATTCTGCTTGGATTACATAGTATCTTTCATRTAAGAATAAATAATGAAGACTCTTCACTTTCAGTGATCCTTYTTTCCCCTCCATTTTGATATCTGTGAAGTCACTTTCTATTAGGACAAGTAGTTAAAACTAGTTTTCTTTACTRTGAGGGTTGATTCTGTACCTAGTATCAGYTGTTAATGCCTAATACGTGGGATTTACAGGCGGATCCAAAGAAGACTTTAGATTGACCATAGATACCTAACTGACAAAGAACAGAGCACATTTTCACATCTGGACAGGGAAAGATGAGGGCCTTGTGTCTTATACACAGCCAGGGTTAGGTGGCTGCTGGAAGAGTGTTTTTCAGATTTCMGTTTTTGCTCCAGTGTCCTTATCTTTTTCATTTTCCACAGTTTGGACTGTCATTTTACTGGTTATTCTAAAACAAAGCCATTCAGCTTATGCCCTCTCTCTTCTTAGTCTCACTCCAAGTTACAAAATATCTCAAAGTTGGAAGGAGCAAATTGTCTTGATAGCCCAAGAGTTTTTCTTCCTTCTTTTGTTTCTCATCCTCTGCTGTGGAGTCATTAAACCACCAAAGGAGAAGGAAACAAGGACACCTCCAGTTGCAAACTACAACAATTAGGAAGCAGGATCATCCCAATTCTATAGGTAACCTAAGAATTTTTTCTTGTTTTTTTCYTACTTTCTCCTTCCCTCCTAATTCCCTTCCTCCGCCCCCAATCCCCTTCCATGTCTGTGCATCCTATCGCACATGTATATTTTGGAACTGGTATTGATTAAGGACTGAACTTCATCACAATAATTTTAGTTAAACACAGTAAGCGGGCCAGTGACATTAAGACAGGATAATTGAGATGGTGCTTTGGGCAGTTAAGAGATTGAAAAGAAAGGAGATAGATGATGATGGGTTTAAAAAGAAAGAAAGAAAAAAMCCCTGCAATATTATTGCCAGTGTTATTTAATTATTTCCTAGTTAACAATGCAAAATGAGGGTACACTAAATATAAACCCTTATCTTTAATTATCAAGCCTGTCCTGTTCTACTTGTACTGGAAAACCTGAAATCAATGGGAATGAATCCCAGCAGCGCTCCAGTTACTACCAGAGAAGGACTGCATGTTCGAAAGGAGGGCAACGTGCTTTAAAAGACAATACAACAGGAAGTAATGCAATTTGAAGGGGGGAAAAAAAGAAGAAAAAAAATACAAGCGAGGTTTGTTTCCTTGTCTGCCTGCATTCTGAGCTCACGTTAAATGATAGACTTTTCTTCTCTCTGCATTCCAATTAGACTGTGCCAATGGGCAAGTGGGGAAGGGAATGTTAATGAGGCTGCCGRGGAGCGGGGTGGGAGCCGGGCTGGCGGCTCCCCGCTCCCGCCGCAGTCCGGGGCAGCGCGGCGCGGCTGCTGGGGCTGTGCCCCGCCAAACGCGCACTTGACCAGAGCCGATGGAGACGCTGAGGAGGGAGGGCTACGGAAAATGTGTTGTGCAGCTCTGGGGAGCACTTGTMGCCCCGTTTCTCGTTCGCGCACTGGCGACGCTGCCGCGCCCGCCTGTTCGGGCTCCGAGGCCGCGGGAGCCGCCCCGGGCCGGTG
>CADDXX010000497.1:80478-121913 GCA_902810485.1 Alauda arvensis
CTCTGCCTCCCGCCCGCCCCCCGCCCCCCCCGGCTGCGGTGTGCCGTAGTGAGGCGAGGGGTGGTTAAACCCCCATCCTCCCATACATACGCTTTTTATTTTTTGTTCCTTTTCGTCTCGGGGCTTTCACATCACGGAACAGGAAAGCATCTGATGCGCCGGCTCACATGCCACTTCTGATCATACGTTGCCTCCTTGCACAGAGCAGGATCGTTGGGAAAGATGGAGATACAATAAGTTGTTAGTACTGAAAAGTGCTGCGGAAATCCAGTGGTTTCCTTTCTCCAGTGAAGTGACATATTTTCCTCGGGTTAAGTTGAAAGCACTGCTTGGCGGAGACTGACTGTGGCTGAGAGTGGGTTTGTGTTTTTATTGCACCGTTAGGTTTTGCAAAGAGCAGCGATGAAGAGGAAGCTGGCACTCTCCGAGATGCAGTTGGTTCTTCTCGTTTTATTGGTGTGGCTACCAACAAGGTGAGAGGACATTTAGTTTTGTTGTTCAGTGGGAACATGCATGTGTCAATCTGCTAAGCGTAAGCTTGTGTGAGAGGTTATAAAACTATGTAGTATGTAGTAACGTAATAAAAAAAGCGTTCTTAGCTGTTTCTATGCAGTATTACATAGTTTCGAGAGCAAATGCAGTRGAATGTAGTTTAGGGACCATAAAAGCCTGATCTCTTGCCCTTAAACGGTTTGTGAATTGATGCTTTATTTCACCACTAAAATAACAATTTCTTTAAAAGCCTTTTTGGATCTYAAAGATTTGAGTTACTGTATCAGTGTGATTCTGTACCAAACAAAATGGAGAAAGAGCTTATCATGAAGTCACACTGCAAATCACTATCTTTAAAATAATGCTCATATATTTATTAATATGGGCATACCTTTTTTCCCTTGGTGTTTTTTTTTTTTTTTTTGGTCAAAGATAATAGAATTCAAAATGATGCTTAAGCTTTAAACCTCTAGGTGGAGATAGCATACAACTTCACAATCACATATAATAAAACAATAGCATCATTTATTAATCAACTTTTCTTATGTTGTTTGAAGTTCACAATTTCTAAAGTGACAGCATAAGARGAAGTAATTTTTATTACTTTATACTTTCATGTTGCTCACAGTCCCTAAACATAATTAATTGTAGTTTGTAACTTTGACTTACTTGCTTTAGTTSTGGCTGCAGTTGGTCTTGTCCTAATATGGTAAAGATTGTATGCTGTACAATGCAAGTTTCCTATGATTTAACAAGTCTCCAATATTTTTGTTTGTTTCCCGGTGAACAAAATATTTTCTGAACCTGTGTTTTCTATTTCACTTTATACCTAACTATGGTGCAGTATTAGTTGAGTCACAGTGGGCCAGATCCTGCAAGCCCTACTCAAGTGAGTAATCCTACTGACGTCAAAGAGACTCTATGCGTTATTAAAGACTTTATGCCTGAGTAGAGTTTGAGGATTCGACCCTAATTTGATGTAATTGTATTGTTCTAATTTTTTTAGTGGAATCTTGAGTTCAAAAACTGTTGTATCTCAAAAAGAAGCTTAAAAATGGYAAAGATGTACTCTGGTAGTCCATGAGTACAATGATACATTTTACAAACCAAAAAGGAACCATCCAGTAATTGCAACTAAGAAAAAGCATGACACATGAGTAAAATCATACATGACRTTTCCATGGGTTCTTTATAAGTTATCTGATTTGGGTCAGTTCTATCATTTTATGATGAAAAGCACAGACTGCAATGATTTACATTTAAATACTTCTTTATGCTATTGAACTGGGGACCAACATAACGCCTTRTCTTTAATCATTTTATAGCTTGCTTTAGAGAAAGCCTACTTTTGATTTGGAGGATGGGGAGGAAAACATGCTTG
The DNA here is from genome assembly GCA_902810485.1 of Alauda arvensis. Lineage (NCBI taxonomy): Eukaryota > Metazoa > Chordata > Aves > Passeriformes > Alaudidae > Alauda > Alauda arvensis. Next base: position 82,352 of record CADDXX010000497.1, read on the forward strand.
CTGTTATGGCATTCGGAATGTGTTCATTTCGAGATGATTAATAATCAAACATTTTGGGTTAAAAATTTAGGTAGCTGAAAAAGGTAATGTGTGTACCATATGATGCTTTACTTCCTTGATACCAATATGCTACTTTTAAGTAGATAAGACTGATGAGCTCATGTATTTCACATGCATAGTGCTTAAAATTGTTGGCACGGTAACATTTGCATGTGTAAGGCTTTCTTGGTATCAGGGTTTCCCTGGCACAGACCCTTTTGGTCTGGGTGCCTGGGTTGGGAAGGACTGTGGAGAACCACAGCTGGCTGGGTAGCAGGTTCATATTCCAGACCCTAGCAGGTTCCACAGAGATTCGACCCATAACGTCTCTAATGTCTCTTTCTCTRTTGGGGAAGTTTGGAACAATCATTCATCTACAGATGCTTCTCAACACTTCATTTATGATTCCTTTTTCCATCCAACTTTTGTAAGGTTTTTCTGCGTCTAATAGAATATCCCACAGTGCTTTTTATGACAAAATAGCATTTTAGAAAGATGAAGGCTGTCCACAGCTACCCTGCAGCTAGCTAGTCAGCACTGGTGTTCCCTCCCACCAGCTGCTGGCGTCAGAGGACTCCCTGAGCATGATCGCTGGAGTTTTCCCTCATGTTAGTTCTTCTGGTCATGTACATTACATGACCATTGGGTGGAGGCAAATCCACAGGATTTATCCAGAGACAGAGCATACCTAAGTGAGSACAGACGAGATAGAGCTGGAAGGAGATGGGTTTGTGCATGGGATCCTGGGTTATCAGTCCAGGAGTGACATGCCACCAAAGCCTGGGAAGCTCTTCTAGGGTTTTGCACCAGCACAACCTCTGCTAACTTGTTAGTGGAGCTTGAAGTAGCACTCATAGTAATGCAGTGACATCTACAAGTAAAGGCTGCTGGAAAATGAATTCCTGGATATTTTAAACAGTATGCTGTTGACTCTTRTATGTCTGAACTTGTTATATATAAATTGTGTGTTCGTATATTGTGTATTTTTGTTAAATACAGCTTTCCTGTTGGAATGCAGCAAGTAAAAGCCAGCCTGAAAAAATTGCGTGTTGAGTTTGTATACATACTTAGCACCTTCTAAAATGTAAAATATCCATTTAGATCAGTGCTGGCTGACTCCCTGGAAGACGAAGCTAAGAATAACATCACCATCTTYACAAGAATTCTAGACAGACTTCTGGATGGTTATGATAATCGCCTCAGACCTGGATTAGGAGGTAATAAACCAATTAAAGACTGATTTTAAAAAATCAATTTTAATGTTCAGATTTTATGCAGTGATATTCTTCCTTCGGGGGCTTTTTTTTCCCCTAACAACTGGTATGTATCTTGATAAATTATTTATAACTGCATTCACCCAGATGAATCATTTGAAATTTGAGGAAGATAACATYTATGAATGGAAAGAAGGCACCTTCACACATTTATCTTAAGTGGAAAGAAAAAAAATCCCGTGTTTTAACATAGTAGAACATAATGTGAAAAAAAATAACATCTAAATCTGTTATTCCAGTCAGGCAATTTTGGTTGCACAAGGAATGCAGGCTTAATTCCCTGCAATGCGATAGGTATATATTTTCAGAAATCTGCACAAGTTTTTTATGTGGTGTCTCTAAATTCCACATTTTAGATTCATTCCTTGGCCCAGTAAATTCAGTGAAAATGTTGTGATTTTGACTTCTTTGGAATTAAAGTGTGAGTGGTAATACGCATTTTGTTTCTGGGCACCTTACACTTATTTGAGCATTTGGAAAAAAAAAATACAGAAAAAGAGAATATTGGAGGACAGAGGTCACTGCACTCTTGTACCATGACTGTCTGTTATTTTTCAAAATGTCAGTTCACATTTTGATTTTAAAGCTGTATGCCATCTTATGTCAGTATATGTTATATAGGAAAGAAATTGGAATAATTTTTATGATATTGAAAATATTACTGTATACAGAAAAAYTTCTATGACATAGGGACGGGCTGGATATCTTAGTTTTGACAATATTTTATCTACTGTTGTTGTTTATCTGTATTTATACTCTCTAACATAGACATGTATGATTCAAATATACACTTTAACTGCTATTATTATGTTTTGTAGCAGTTTTGGTAATTGTAATTTTCAACCTGGAGACTGCTTCAGCTTAGGGAAATTAATTCTAGTGCAAAATCCTTGTAGCCATTCCTGTTCCTGTTCCTGTTGATTTCAGGAAGATSAGGCCCAAAGCTAGAGACATGCTYCAACTTCCATGGAAATTACAGTAACAACTCTGATCAAATTAGGCATTAGTTAAAGCTCAGAGTTTTTATCCAACACTATTCTGTCCTGACCTGTGGCTCTGTTGCTGTTCTGGTCCTGGAGAATTCTGGCTTGCATCTGACACAGCAGAAAGTGGGAGCTGACGCTGACTRAAACAGCTTTCTCATTATACATTAATTTTAACCTAGGATGCCTTTTCATTTCCATTTTTGGCCTCTGTGCAGTGGAGGCTCGTGAAATATTTTATATTCAAAGACTTTTTAATTTGGATGATACATGGGACCTATARCACTGTTGATTCGAGAATTTATACACTCATATTTTACATGGAGTTTTGATTTCTTTGCAAAATACTTAAATTTAAGAATTTTGGTATAGTATAAACATAGAATGACTTGCAGAAACATTTTATATCACCAAGCTCATGTTGAATGGGCAGGGCTTTTAAAATCATGCATTTTATTAGAAAAAGAATCAAAGTTTTCTTGCTTACAAGGAATGAGCAATTTAATGAGAGCAGTCTGCAGTTCCTTTGCATATCAAGTATATTTTTTTTAGTATTGAAATTATATTGTTGAGAACAAGAAATAAAATCTAATGTATTTTTCATTAAATTTGCTTCAAAATAACCTCCCTCTTTTTCTTTATGAAACCTCATAGATAATTAAAACATACTCTGAGAGCAAAAAAATTAAAGAATTAACATCTGTTTGATATTGGTATACAGGGCAATCAATCCATGCAGAATATGTGTGAAATGAAACTGTGTCATGCATATTAAACCATGGTGATTCATGACACATTAATCTTAATCTTCAAGAATTCTTCAGCTGTGGATGGATGGATTCTTACAGTTTAAAAAARCACTTGTAAATGGCAGTTGTGATATTTCCTGATACAAAATGTGCCAAACAAGGCTTTTGTACATAGAGCTTAGTAATTATGTAGTTTCATATTTCAGGAATTTTCTAGCAGTTTATTCCTTTTTCTATATTGACCTGTAGTCTGAAAAGAAATGTGGAACTAATTACCCTTCTTTTTTAACACTACATGCCTAGTAAGCCCTGGGAATTTCTAAAAGTGTTTTTGCAAGAGATTACTGGGTTCTGACCATGCCACACATCATTAATTTAAGATACCTAGTCTCAATTATGTTTCACTTCCATTTATATGACTCTGAAATAACTCATTTGAAACCAGTAGAATGTTTACTTTGCYACAGCAGTTTGCATTATCGTGAACATATCACTACTGGGATCACAATATGGCCTTATGTGCTACTACAGAAAAAGTCCAGGGTCTGAGATGAATTCTTTTAAAGTCATCTGAAAGCAAGAGCTATTCATTAGCCCACTTTCACTTGCTATGAAAGACATTTCCAGAGATGTCTTACAGCAAGAACTTAGCTCATTGTAAAAAATTGTTCCKTTAGTAATGAAATGCTTTGGGTTAATACTGGCATTTTACCTAGTTACTGACCAACAAAAGGGAAATGTATAGGCTTCTTGAAAGACTCTATATTAAATTCAGCTAAGTAAATGTCTGGTTGGGAGATAGTTCTTGAGCTAAGGAATAGACTTGTAATTCATTTTAGTGGGAGACTTGGTGTAAGTACTGACAGTATGTAACTTGATGCTTTACTGATTCACTTCAAAACTGAGTACTGTTTTCTGGAGACTGCTGAGGAAGGTTTAACTTTTACTGGTGGAACACCTTTGCCAGATAGACAGGTTTTGGCTGTTGGCTGTTGACTATCCTACCAGCTGGGATCCTTGAGTGATATATGAACCCCACAATGATGAAATAACCTGCAAAATGGGTGTGGGCAGGGAGAAGATGACACTGCACCATCCCTTGAAGCCAGAGATATCTCATATATCTCTGGATATATACCCCAGCCTACTGTATTGGTATAGATAAGCATGGCTTTATTCAAGGGGAGATAATCTTTTCTCTGTACTCATTTTATGCTAAGCACAGGATTGCAGCTGGAACACTCTTGACTGCACTTTCAGCTCTGAAATGAACTATTTTACCCAAACATTCCATGCCATTTCTGTTTATTCATCAAAATAAATTACAAGTTTGACATCAAAACTAATTTCCTGTATCATTAGCATTAATTTGTATGAAATATAGCCATGCAAATGGCAAGTCATACAGACATTAATTGTTTATGACTTTCTACAAATCTTCTTTTATTTGCTGTATTTTTTGCAAGACAGGGTAATTTTTTTTAAAAATCCTTTGTTTTTTATTAGCATGTAGAAAAGGAAATCTGCACATTAATGGGCAYTAAAACTAAGAAAGGAACCAAAAAATCTGGAAGTGATTGAATTATCTGTCTGCTCTCCTCTGCCCCATGAACAGACATTATCATGCTGGATACTTCAGTATTCTGACTATCTCCATAAGTTACTCAGCCTTCTTTACTTTCTCACATCTGAAACAKGCCTTTCCAATAATTATAGATCTTCTGTCTTTTCTACTCACCAGAACTTACAAAACATAATTGAATAGAAAACTTAAATGTTGGAGAAAAAATGCAAAACAAAACCAAAGGGAATTTACAAGGACAGAGGACTAGACTCCATAGCCTAAAGTTTCGARTGCCATATGTACATTGAAAAGATCTATGGAAATGTCTGGATCCTTCTGCAAAATGTGGTCAATCTCACCAGCTTCAGGAATGACATTGTTATTGTGACCAAAGAGTTGAACACTGGTTGTTAAAAAAAGGAAGAAGATAAGACAGTAGGTAAAAATTAAATGCACTGTGATTCCATTTTGAAGGAACCCTCTCTGCTTTCAAATGTTCTGATTGCTTTAAGCAGGGATCTGCATTGCATTTCTCTTACAGACAGACCAAATCCTCTTTTTTCCCAACATTTTGTAAATCAAGTGAACAGGAAAACTGAAGAGAATGGAGGGGAATTCATGCTGGCTATTGCTGTCAGAGAGATGGTCAGCAATSAGCACTTGCCGGTGTGATCTTTCATCTTTGGAGCACTGGATATTTTATAGCATAGGATCAGTGTAATGGTGTAGAATATTAGACTTTTTTAGATGATTAAAAGTTGTGTTATGTGCTCACCAATATGAGCACAAGGRGAGCCCATTTTTTCACAGTTTACCYTTGTCTCCTGCCCAGATCAGGAGAGCTGTATGCATATATATAGATATAGAYGTAGATATAGATATGAAAGTGTGTGTGCGTGTTTGTCAATTAGTTGGAGGTTTTCAGTTGCCAGGAAACACGGCCATGGTCTTATGCTGATTATCTGGAATATGTTGAATTTTGGGCACTGTATTTATACATCACTATGATTCAGAGTTTTTAATGAGCTTTAGGAGAATTTGTAGCTATAGMAGTCCCTAGCTGGGGGACGCTTGCTTGGCTAGTCCCCTAGCCAAACCTAGGGGTGTTTGTCAGCCCCGAACATGCTTAATGCAAATTCAGACTATCATAAAGGAAGGTTATCTGACTATTTTTTTTCTGCAGAAGACTACCAGAAAGCTTTCACTTACTGTTTTCAAAGGAAAAAAAATGCAGTTCCCCATCTCAGTTCTGGTTGCTTCCTTAGCCTTTTTTTGCTCCAGCATAATCTTTTGGAAATGGTAATATCTCTCTGCCAGTGCTAGTGCAGAGCAATTCAGAGCAGCACTTGCATCTTCTAAAAGCTCACTATCTTTAGCTATAGTGGGACACAAAGGAGTAAACTACTCTATGCTCCTCTTTTGGGYATACCTGGAAGGGCCACATGGAATCTGGCCATAATAGTGCTTTCAGAGGAGTCAGCAAGAAACTCAGGTTAATTTATGTTAGAGTGAATAATGTGGATAATGTATATTGGCAAAATGCATTCCTTGTAAAAAATGGAAAAGCAATAGAGAGGAGGATATGAAAATCTCATTAATAACTTATCCAGGGGCTGCAGACAGTGCTAAAATCCAAGAACGGAACTAACTCAGTGGCTATAAGCATTCCAGGGAATGTTTCATTAGGAAAGTGGAAGGATAAAAAACCCACAGAAACCTCTTTGATACTAAGGAACAAACCAGAAAAATTGTCTAGTATAGGATGGGGGCTGAGTAGCTAGACAGAGGTTTTTTGGTTATTTATTTATGGAAAGTCTGTGAATAAATCAACAGTGAAGATGTGAAAATAAAATTAATGCTACAGCTGTGCAGGGTAGCGCAATTGGGGCAAGTGTTGCACAATACAAAGCAAAGAAATCACAGWATCACAAAATAAGCTGAGTTGGAAGGGACCCACAATGAGCATTGAACCCACTTCCTGGGCCTGCACAGCACCATYCCAAAGAGTCAAATGCTCTGCCTSAGATGAGTTAACAGAAGTAGGTRCTTTTCAGCAGTCACATATGCCTATAGAGGAGCTTGTCTGGGAGGTTCTCCCAGTTCACTGAATGTGTATATTTAGTACTTTTTTTTTTTTCTTCTCTCCTGGCAAAGCATCAGCGTTTGTTTCTAATGCTAGAATTACTGCTGACGACACCAAGGCTGAATTAGAGCTTTGCTTACTTTTGTCTCATCTGCAAGGAAGCCGTGGAAGCAGATACTGCAGATTTCTGTGTAGCTCATTGGTGCTCATTGTAAATCAGACTGACAGGGYGGTTATGTTTTTCAGCCAGATTTGATGGACAAAGACATCAAAACCATCACCTTTTCTCTGTGGTGCAGTTATTCTGTGTTATTTAGGAAGTGGTTGAGAAGCAGTGGTCTTGCTGATATCCAAGGTTTTTTACTGTTGACTGCTTTCCACTAAAGCCATTCATCATGTTAAATCTTGCAATGATGTTTATTCTATCTGAAWTATACAACTGCTTCCCATTCAGGCTGACTAGTTTAAATAGTTAAGTACCAAAGGAATGCAATATCATAGTTCCAAAGTTTTTATTACCCTTGTGTAATGATACAATTTGCACAGAGCCACCTGAATTAKAAATGTAATTATTATTTAAATAATCTAACTCTAAAACGTTTTCAGAAATATTTAAGTGCATTAGAAATTCATCCAAACTAACTTTGGGAATTTTAGAGGATTTCATGGATTTTTACTAGTGGATTTTAACTGAGCAAGATGTGAATTTAAAATGTAGCAATCAATGTATATGTTGCTTACAATGAAAAAAATTACTAGTCGATCTGTAGAAATGAAGAGATTTTGTAATACAAAATTAATAACATTCTGAGTTACCCTAAAAAGTGTACTTTTAAAATGTCAGGGAAATCCTTAAATGCTTACTGCTGTGATGCATCCGTGGACTACTCAGTTTCGTATATTCTTTTGATAGGAGACACACAGAAAATTACATTTCAAATATTTTCTTAAATAAGATATACCAAAAACAGAAGGCTAATTAAGAATGTAARAAGGAAGCTATAGAGATCTCTTATTCAGTTATATAATCACCTAAAGATATTGTGAAAATTTTGGTGAACAGCTATTAAACCAGTTTATAATAAAGCATTGATGTTCTTTGACATGTTGAGTTTAGATGTAKAGGATGCAGATAATATTTGGAATACACTGCCCTTCACAAAGGTGAAAAAATAAACCTTAAGAATATGTTTAAGGAAAAATGGCAATTATATCATACTGTGATATGACTAGCATCACTATTTAATGATGTTGATTTCTGCTTGTGTGACAACAACCAATATTTAAGCAAATAATCATGCATAACTTTCAAGACAATTAATTGGCAAGTTTTGACATTTTATTTTCAATGAAATCTAAAAACTTGGATTAGATGGACATGGGCAACTCCTTCAGCTTCTTTGTGTAAAAAAGGCTGGGGTTTTTGTAACCTTTGTTCTTGAGCCCTCTAATGGTTAATACACATTTAAATACATTTTCTGTATTTTAGCACCCATAAAGAAAAAACTGCCACTACTATTCATTCTGTGTAGCACAACAGGCTTCTACTGCATTCAAGGCCTGACTGTGGCAAAACAGTGTGACAATACTGTCTGTCTTTATGAGACATAATATAAAAGGATTAAAAAAAAAAAGAATAATTATTTTCTTTCCCTCCTTAGCTTTACTAGGCAAACTCATAACTATTAGGCCAGTTCTGATGATTTTCAACAATTATTATAATGGCTGCTCAGAGTTGTAGTGGAGTTTCAATCTTTGTGGAGACTCAMAATTTGACAGAATGACCTGGGCAACTTGCTGTGTCTTCAGAGATTGCTCTGCTTTGGACCTTCCAAAGGTTTTATTTAAACTCATTTGTTCTAAKAGTCTTTAACTGACAGCCAACAAGACATTGAAATAATGGTTGCAGCTTCCCATCTTACTTGGAAAAGGTAAGAAAAAAATTTAGTATGTTAGATCTTGAAGATACAGCTGAAGGAAAAAGTCTGTGTAAATGAAAGGTTTAAACTGCTTCAGAACAGCAGGATGCACAGTGTTGTACAACTCTTGAGCTTTTTTTTTATTCATAAAGACCCCACTGAAAATCATAAGATTTTAGGTAGACAGGATCTGCAAAAATGAAGAGGTAATTTCCTTGTTTATATTTATTTTTCCTATTATCACCTGATGCTGAAGCTGTGAAAAGGATTAAATATGTGAAAAGACAGTACTTTAAAGGACAGGCACTGTATTTCATTGAATTCTTGTCRGTTTACTTTGGCAGTGTACAGAGAACTAAAAAGCTGCGCAGCACTATGTGTCCCAGAGATCCACACCTCCTCAGGAGGCACCAGGAACCTCTAATCACTGCCCTAATGCAGCACCCTGAGACACCTTCCAAAGTTCCTCCTGTTTTATTCTTCTGTTTTCTTAATGSCTTTTTCTTTACTAAATACCTATCTATTTTGTCCATTCTTGCAAAAAATGCCCAACTGTCTTTTTTGACCAAAATTTGATGGATTTATTTAATTCCATCTAAGTATAGTGTTAACCAAGTCCAGGTGAGACCTGCCCTGTAGATGCAGATGAGCATTATTTTTTTTTGTGGCTGGAAACCCAGCCTTTGCCTTCCCCTCCTCTCAGGTACAGCTGCTGACATCCAGCTGCCTGAAAGATTTCTTATGCAATAAAACTGGATAGAGGAGGTTGAAATGATGTGAAGGCAGACTCGTAGGTCCAAGCATTATCCTTTACCCACAGATTGCCTGGCCTTCCTTTTGTGCCAGCACAGTTCTCTGGTGTTGTTGACTGGTCTGAGACAGATCTGTTGCTTCTGGCAGTACTCCTGACTACATATTCCTGTTTGTGTTTTCTTGCAATGCTGACATTACGTGACTGTTTTTAAGAATAACCTTTTCAATGCACAATATAGTGCATCCAATTTTTAGAATTAGTGTGGAGAATTTAGAAGTAGTGTGGAAAGAGAGAGAGATATTTAATCAGAAAGGATTGTGCAGAAGGACATAGTAATTGTAATATTAAATTTTATTAATATTGTAATACTTGTATATTAAAGCAGCACATGCTGGGTTGTTTTTTTTTTCCACAGTATTTTGGACTGTTTTAATTGCCAGTATTAGTGCCTAAAATTAATATCAACAGTAGCTGCTAAATACTCCATATAACATGTATGAGGTAGGAAAAAAAGCCATTTTTGAACAACCTAGCATTAGGGTAATGAAAGGTGGAAAACCACTATGAGCAAGAAGCTCATAATGGAAGGAGGGCAAAACAAAAGAGATGAGAAAKGAAGGAGGGAGATAAAATTGACATACTAAACATTGATCACTTTTAAATAACTGGCAGATTTATACAACTGTATGATAGTTTTTTCAAATACCCTTTGGAAACTTGAAAGTAGAATAGATAAGAAATTTTATCCTTACGGTATATGCATGCATTTAAATTTCTGATATAACTGTTGTTCAACAATGAGTCACCTATCTCAAGAAACAGCTATAGAGGATGTGTTGCTGTCCTATTCACCAAACTGCTAAATTAAAGTATCAGCAGAAGATTTTGAATTAATACTGTCGAAAGTCTAATAAATTTTAATAATAAGAATCAAAGCACTTTAATATGCCAAGATTAATCTTTAAACACATTTTTRTATCTATTTTTTCCATGTTAATGTTCTAAGGAAATTAATCACAAGCTAAAGGAAATTTTGTTTATCACTGCTACCCTATTTTGCTTTATCATGCAGAGTATTTCAYGACTAGTTTGCAGAAATTGTGTGTAAATCAGAAAAGTATGATTCTGCTAACCTTCCAGAAGTGGTGTTGCTGTTTGGGAACCCTTTATGTGATTACTGTGTAGCATAGGGTTCCTTATTTACATTCCTTAATTCCTTGCCATATGTTGAGGGCTATTTAATAATTAGAGCATTTAACACTGTGAAAGCAATGTAAATCAATTGCCCTCTTACCTGGGATTATTGTGCACATCAGAGGACATTAAACACTTTAGTGAAGTTGTGCAGCTGCTGAGATTGGATCTAGTCTGACCAAATTACATTCATTTTTTCATGTATATACATACATATTTGGTCCTCCCCTTGCATTTTTTTTTGTTGAACCAGTAGAGATCACATGCCCTTACCTGCAGTTTGTTTGGGAAAACCTGGGTGTCCCATGTTCCATCGGCTTAATCTGTGTTCTTTTACAGACTGTAAATTAAGTATYTTATAAGTATTATTTTTATAATCTTGTAGTGTTATGACTAATAGAGTTGAYTGAAGATAAAATTCAGTGCTGTGGACCACTAACCTTCACATATGGTTCAATAGAAATCAGTTAAAAACTAGAGTATGCTGTAAAATTTTATAGACTGCTTGCATTTATGATCTTTGATGTGAAAGTAGTTTCCTGGAGTTACCTATCTTCATTTAGCACCTCCTGTTGTTTTAATTTAAAAAATTGCATATTTTCCATTTCTTAAATACCTAGATGACATGAAAGCACTGTGTCTTCTTATTGCCCTGAATGTTGCTAGTTCTTCTTTGTCTCAATTGCTTGGTGCTGATTTTCTCATCCAAGAGAGGTAATTGTCTTCCARCACATTCCCTCCTTTTGCTTTCTTGTATCCATTCTCAGTCGTTCTAAGACAATAGGTTCCCCAGACCACTTCTATCAGGAAATTGGAAGGTATTACAGCTTAYTATTATTATTACTATTTCYATTCTTTCAAGTGTGTAAGTCTCTCAGCACAACACCAGAGAGCAGAAAAGGAATGGAACAGGTGAGAAAGTCTATGTTTATAGTCATGAATTTWGAGATGGGTTGAAGGGACAATTCCTGCCCTTAATACACCAATGTTCTAGATATTTCATTCCAAGTGACARTCTAAAGGCTACTGTAGATACCTGTTTATTCTCACTATTTGAAATAATAATTTAAAGGCTCACTGAATGAGAAGCAAATAAAGAGAGAGTTGTATTGTGGTGTATGTAAATGAGAACACAAAAGGTGTTAGTCTTAGATGCAGTGCTGTGTTAATATAGCTCCTCTGCCATCCTAAGGCATTCCATAGCATTTCATGGACCTGTTTGTTTCAACTGAGCATCAAACAGTGAACKTCTTTTAACCAGATCTTTAAATGTGAATTTTGGTACTGCATTGTCTCATGCAGCTTCTGAAAAGAAAAGGGAAGATACTTCAACCTGGGAAAAAAATAAGTAAATAAATAAGTMAAGATGAGAAGGGAGAAATATAAATGCCTGTTGTTTGAGATAAGGAAATAGCCACATTTTTAATAATCCCTTTGCATCTGTTGGGCACTAAAAGCTGTCAGAGAATTCTTTMTTTTTTTGCTACATGTTTTGTTTCTAATGATGATTAAAAGAAAAAGAAAAGAACAGATAATCTGGTTTGCTACTGCATGATATGCTATTTTTAAAAWAATTGATTGTTTTAAAATAATATCTGCAGTAGATATTACCTGCATTTTCACAGAGCYATAGTTTCTCCTTAGAAGAATATGCACTTAAAGAAACTGGATTCTGATTAAACTCCTATTAGGCATTGTTTCAAAAAAAAAAAACCAAAAAACCCCTATTTTTAAATTTATGCCTGTAAAAAGCCCAGCCTGTTTAATTAAATATTAAAAGCAGCTTCCAGTCCCAAATAYATAGTCTTTCCACATATAGAAGCCTAGTGGATTCTCAGAGTTCCATGGACAGCCAGGGGCAAATTCTCTTGTCACAGGCAAAAATAAAAGAAAAATTCAAGGCTGCTTAATCCAAGCTCTGGGAGTATCCTGGGAGTACATTTTAGAGGAGATTCTGGGAAACACTGTTAYCTGTAAAGTAGCTTGGAGACATTCAAGTGACTCAGTTGTGGGACTTAGAGTGCCACAGTACACTTCTTGTAGACACTTTGCACAGCCTTGGACTAAGACCCTTTTTAGTATTAACTGGATAACAGAAGAATAATTAACAACTTTGTAACATGTTAAAATGGGACTTAAAATTGCTTCATTGCTCTCCATGCCAGTATTTTTTGCTTATTTGAGAGATACTTGTTTAACTATTAAAATTATTCTCTATTGGATGAAGCCATGAACTCGTTGTTTGTCAGGACTACTGTTTAGCAGGAAGCTTATTATACATGACCATCCCCAGAGTTCTCCTGCCAAGCAAAAAATGTTAAGAATAAAAAATAAAATACAGCTTGGCAGCCARYCTGATTTGTGCTGTGTCTTGGAACTGTAACTCTGCTTCTTCCTTCCCTGCATTTGAGCAACTGTGAGGCTCAGGAATGTGTGAGGAAAGCGTGTATTTACATGTTTTTTAGCATGCTGGGTATTTAKGGTGTTAACATGCACACAACCTCTGGCTGATTTCAGTAATTCCTCTGGCTATTTTTTTGAGAATACAGAGTAGTCTGGATAAACATTAACTTCCTGTACTTCACAGTTATTTTGCTTGGCTTGAAATAAGAACTGCTGCCTCGTTGATGGAAGGATTAAAATGCTGTCAATTTTTTTTTTGATAGTGTGTCACAGTCTTCTGAAATACTATTATAGAATTTCATACAGCGTTACCTATTAAAAATATATTTGAGGATCCTGCTGCAAAGAAATGCATTAAAAGTGCCCACTAATATGCAGCTCTATTAAATAAAGGCAGTACCTCTTTCTACCATTACTTCCTGTCATGCTTGAATGCAAAGTACAAGGCTAGCAAAAGATAAAAGAGCTGCAGCTCCATTTTTAATGACTATACAATCCAGGAYTATAATACCCAGGCACTAAGCACAGACATTAAAATTAATGTGTCTGAAAAGATCTTCATTTTCAGTGCTTTCTTATGTCTGCTGATCTCTAGAGGACCTCCATCAGCCTTTGGGACTTCAGAACATGTGGGTTTCATACATTGTTCTGATATGAGCAAGCCTTGGGAAGATGCCAGCTTCTGGTGACGTGGGTGCTTGCCACAGAATAAGCAAGACAGTTTTCCCAGAGCTTCATCACAGTTTCTGTCAGCTCCAGGGTGGCAACATTTTGCTGTGGCTGGCCACAGAGACAGACAATCCAAAGGCTTCTGCAGAAGCTGGTAATCACTAGGGGAAGACYTTTTCATTGACTTCAGTGGGCTCTGGCATGCTACCCAAATTCCTCATTAAATAATTAACAAGGCTAATAAGAACTGTGACAGTGTCTGTTTCAGCTTAGAAAAAATTGTGTGTAGCTGGAGAATGAAGTGCTCTATGTATATCTATGTATTATCACAGTTTCTTGGCCATTCCATTGAGTTCTGTGTCTGATTTACAGGTGCTTGAGGCAGAAGACTTCTGATGTTCTTCCAGGAATTTATGAGAATTTAGGGTTTTTTTAATGTTTAGAATGTGGGAAGGTCCTGAAGGACAGTGTTCTTACATAACATGTACTTTCACTGGCAAGTTGACATGTTACATATTTAATATATATATGAACCAAAGTGGCTTCTGAAATCTAACTTGCATARAGTCTAGGATGAGTGATCTTGGTTAAAGAAAGCAATAAAAATGAAGTTTTTGAAGAGTCAATAACCACTATACAATAAAAGCACTTCTTAAGAAAGCCAGACTTGGCTGTGTTATGACTGCAAAGAGAAGCTGGAAGCTTCTGCTTTTTAAAAATTATACTGCTGTCAGGGGTAGATGCAGTTTGAAATGCAGGAGGAACTGTCAGAGTGAGTGTATCAAATGGGATGATTTATAAATGCTGTGACTTGGAATAAAGCACAGAGATTAAACCTGAAATTAGCCTAAAAGTGTAATGCAGCAGAATTTGCCAAGGTGTTCCATGACTCTAAGTACTGAGGTCATAAAATTCAAACAGTTAAAAAAAAAAAAAAGAAGAGAGATGAAGACTGCTAGGTTTCTAYAATCTGAAATAAATTTGGGATTTTTTCTGCCTTACCTACATGTTATGGTTTTCCTTCAAATAGCACAAACCTCTAAGCAGAGTAGACAGAAATATGGTCTCATGAGAATAATAACTTTGCCCTCCCTGCTTGTGTGATGACAGCAATTCAGGTCAGTAAAAATAATTACTGCTCTACTTTATCAAAGTCTGTTCCCTTCCAGACTTCCAGACTTGTTTGAGTGCTCTTTTTGTCTTCCTCTTGTCTCATTCTTTAGAGAGTGTTGGGGCAGTCYGGTTCATTTTAGCTCTGTCATGCTCATACAGTTGATCTAAACAATGCAGTAGTCGTTTGTTTGTCAGCCTGGTAGTTATAAACACTCCTCATCCTGATGGAAGCTGTAGTGTCTAAAGGGATGAGATTTAGTGTTGGTGTTTTATTTTTCATTTGTGTGGCATGTGTTTTTGGTTTGCTGCCAAATGTGTGGTGTGTGAGCTAAGTTCCTTTTACTTCAACATTTAAGTAATCTATTTCAGCAAGATCACATTTCTTCCAGCCAAACTCAACTATGTTTTCAATTTCATGTTTCTATTGAACGTTTTATGCAACTTTAACTGAAAATTCCTCACATTGGTACTTTATTTTAGAGCTGAATGCTTTTCTTTTTTTTTTTTTTTTTTTTTTGGTTTTTCATAGTGTGTGAGGATGTAATGAAAAGAGAAAAAAGGGAGATTTGGTGGATTTCATGGTAGTCTTATGGGGATAAGTTTCATATTGCTCATATATTTAGATTGCCCTTCCTATTCATTTACTTTTAAACATTTTGTCTCTCCTTTTTTTAATTGTACCATGGTCAACACTACTGTTCATAACTACCCAGTTATCACAACTATTTATACAACCAAAGCATCCATATTGTATTAATACCTTTACAATGAACCTGTAAATTAGAGGAATACTCTGTTTAAATGATAGGGGAAAAAATCCAAAAAGCTGTCTAGATAGTTAATTGCTTTTTTAATCACTTGGAAGTCAATACCTCTGAGATTGTCAAAATGTTGCCGGAGGTGACAAAAGTCTATGAAGTCCAACAGTAATGAGTGAGAGTATCTAAATATCTTCTTTTCCCAGTGCAAAGAACCAATTAAGTTATGCACTTTTGGGTTGYTTGGAATCTCTTTCATGTTGAAGTACTGGCAGGATTCAGGGCAGATGCTGGTTGATTGATTGGCCCAGTGTGATATGAGCTGCACCAGTCAGTACAGAACCCTTCTCCTCAGGGATAAAGTACATTCTAGCTTAAACATCTTAGTTACTCCCTGCCTGGTTTGGAAAAGGGATCTGAATCTTTCCAAACCTTTTATGTAGACATGGGCTTTTTCATCATTCTGAGGAAGTGGCTTCTTCCACTGGAGATGTTTTGCTTTTTAATTTGTATAAAATAGCTACATGTGTGCCAGAACATGGACTGAGATCTCTTTTTTCCTGCCTTTTGAGGCATTCATGGTCTTTGGCCAGTTGGCCTCACAAGACTGAGGGCTTAGGTTTGTCAGTTCCCACATCTCCTGGACCACACATWTAGTGGAATTCATTGCTTCCAACAGCTGGGCATCCTGTGTGGAACATGGATAGAGCTGGGCATGTTGACACATCTGAGAGATGGTGTGGGCATAACTGTCTACAAATGTGATTCTTAAAATTGATAARCTGAGTAGCAATCTGCCAAGCTATGTAATTAAAAATGCTGAAGACGAACATGCAGCTGAAGCCTTTCCTTACCAGCACATGTGAAACAACCAAGTTTAGGTGTGAAGACATTACCAGTCTCCTTTTCATCTGTTCACAGGGGTGTTCCTCATTGCTCATATCATTCCTCCTTTCCTGGAAGGAGCCATGAGAGGAGCTGATAGTTGGGTTTAATGGACAYTTCTAAAATAGAGAGCAGCTCTTGTCAAGTGCATGCTCTAATTTAAAGCAGAGACATGAACTCAGTTATTGTGTGTCAAGTTCTGTCTTGATCACAAAGGTGAATTTTCTAAGATACAGCATGCTTCCTCAGTCTTTGGAAGGAGTTGCTCTGCTCTGTGTAAATAATTAGATCTTGAGCAGAGGCTTCAATTTAAGTCTGCTCTGTCCCATGAGAACTGCTAGGCTGTGGAATTAGTCTCTTGCTTGTTTTCTTGCTTTCTCTCTCAAAATCTTTCTGGCTCAGTACATTTGTAATTATTTATAGTTTGAGGAACTTGTTGGGACTTGGTTGAGAGCCAGTTCTTTAGGCTRCTTGGCAGCATTGGGATATTTTTGCCTTAAGGTGGAAATATAAACAGTCAGGGAATTTTAGGTACTGAAAATGTTAGACAGCAATTTAGGAATAAAGRGGATTCAGACAAATATATGTGCAAAATTTAGTCATTATGATCTGGACCACAGATTAYTCAGATTAACTTTGATTGATTTAAATGGAAACATGGAGCTTAAATAACTTGGTGAGGCTTGTCCAATGTGCTTTRATAGATAATTGGACACCAAAATCAGTCTTTAGCTCTATCCTTGAGTAACTTTCTTAAAATTTGTGGAGAAAGCATATAGAAAAGTTAAAACTACACCTCAAGTGTCACTTGTATTCAAGGTTCTTCATTCATAGGACCCTTTGGGAATGTGTTTAAATTTGTGACCTTAAGTAATAAGATTTGCAAATTAAAGGTCTCTTGGGAGAGAGAGAAGAAAAAGTAGTAAATAAAACTTTCRTTTGTGTGATCTGTACTCATCTTGTTGACTGAGAAATAAACCTAAGATTTGTCATATACATATAAAAATTATCTTAGTAATGTGTAAATGTTTTCTCAGCACAGAGAGAGCTTTTTGTTTTTTCATTTGATATCTGATAATGGTGCTAAGGCAGTTTGCAYTAGTGTCTTCTGCATGTAGGACAAAGAGTAAATACTGACTATGATAATGTATCACATTATTTGTGTTGCAGATGTGCCTACCTATCATTCTGGGCACATTTTGTGGGTAACCTACACCTAAAAAAAGCTTTTAGTTTAGCTAAAAATAATCTGAGAACGTTTTCCCAAGTAATATTTTTTGCTACAATGGAGCAGGGTTGTTGACAGTTAGGCTAAATTCTTTTTCCAGGTCAGTGTRTTTTTCTGATGGTCAAAAAAGTTTCTAAAGAAACAGTAATGTTTAACTGAATTGTTGTATTATGGCAAATCCCTGTTAYTTTGAACCAATTTTAATTATTTCAGAATAATGAATACTTCTTTGCTGAAATAAAAGAGTGGGCTTATATGCACCCCAAGTATTCTGTTAGTGTAAATGACATAATTGTTTTTATGGTACTGCTCTACAGGGCTGCAGAACTTCATGAGTTTTGAATAGGCCTTTGCAGGGCCCCTGATAGACTTTACATAGAGCTGTCAATTTAGTAAGTGATATAATGTCTGTTAATAGATATCAGCTCTTCAGAGGTAAATCAATTGGGGTCTCTTAGCCTGTTGGCTTTCAATTCCTGTCTCTTCCTCCAGACATTTTCTCAAGCGTATATTCTTGTTCCAGAAATTAAATACAGTGTCTGATTCTGGTCTTATTTACACCAATGKGAATCAAGAATGCAACTGTTAATATAATACTTAGAGGTATTACTAGCTCTTACCAGTAAGCTTGAAACAGAATCATGGCCCATATGAAGAAATTTTCTTGCTGATAATTCATTAGTAATGTGAGGCCTTTGGAAGTGAAGTGCTGATGTCAAGGGGAGRAATTATTTTTTTTCTTTTCACAGACGACTTCAGTTTACAAATTGGAAGTGGTTTTATGTAGGGCATATGTGGCTTTGAGACTGTTGTAATTTAATGAATGATAATGAATGAAGATGCTGAAGTTGGATATATAAAATTGTTGCATAAACCACCTAAACCAAAARTAAAGAACTGGCAGAACACGATTGTGAAATACCACAGAGTTTGCTGCTTTTACAGCTCCGTGTTGCATGACCTCCTCTGACCCCCATTCCCTGCCAGCCAGTCACTGTCTTGAGCTGTCAACAGACACACTAAGGAGCTTGTCAGATAAGGGCAGCACGTTGAGTTGGAACAGTGTTTGATGGATTAAGATCCTGGCYGTTTCACCTGTGCAATTTCTGACTTGTATTATGAATGACATTTTCGAGGCCTTTGGGCAACATTGCCAAGCATGCCCCTGGATACCATATTACAATGTCAGAACAATGTCAATTCCAGTTAAATAATTTTTATAGAAAAGTAATTAAATTAACATCAAGCTTTTGACAGCATTTCCACAAAAACTCAGAAATCCTCAGTTAAGTTTACCATAGCACTGCAACCTGACCTCCTTTCTTTTTGTTGTTGTTGTTGACATAATTAAAGAGCAGTATTTCAGTCTCGCTTCTCTTTTTTTTTTTTGCTTTAGCAGCCTTTCAGTTACAGTCTTGCAGTGTTCTCACAGGCACTATTAATTCTATATTTAAAACAATGTTTGTCTGAATTTTTTATGGTACAATTTGAACTGCATATGTATACTTTAAAAGTTCTGTCCCACCAAGAACACTTTTGATGATTTTTGATTACCTCAAAGAGATTGTCRTCTATTTTAGCTGCCTGTATTTACAGCTTTATTGACTAAAAATTCAGAATAAAAAGAATAAAAATTCCAACCCAATCTGCTAGGCCTGTTTTCTTGYGAAAACAGCCTTGACACATTAATCAGTAATATAGCCAGTTTCATGCAAACAARCATCTGGAACCTTTCTGAAGATTTTGCAGTAATCACACTCCTTTCTTCTCTTCTTTTTAACACAGATAGAATGAGCCGTGTAGATTTTGTCCCTACTCTCTGTGAAGAAAGGACTCTAGATTATTTCAGTGAGTGGCAGGGAATGAGTAATACTCAGGTCATTCTCAAAGATGAGAAATACTCTGAAAATTTATTTCAATAAAGATAATGCTTCCTCAGCATTCTCCAGGAAAGAGAACTCTCAGGTATGCAGAATCCTGCATATCTAGCTACCTCACATCACACTGGAACTCTGTGTACCCTGTCAGGGATGCAGGCAGCTRAGAAGGGACATAAGAAAGAACTCAAAAAATTTTTGAAAACTGCTGTCAGACAGCAGACCAAAGGAACTCATTGAAAATTTAAATGCCTCTGTGGAATAACCTTTTTATCTGACTTTTCTGATCATCTCTTTTACTCAGCCTGTWTTGGTCTAGACTTCAGCCACTGCAAATTTCTCTGCCAAGCAGCTGACTTCAGCTGAACCAGCTCTTCTACTGAGGAACAAGTCAGCAGGATTTCAGACCATCAGAAGGGGTATCCCAACAACGGGAGAGTCTGAATAAAGGAATTGGCATTGCCACTGGTATTAGCTTTAGCTGAGCTCTGAACCACTTTTCTAATTTCTTGACAAGTCARTATGTTGACATTTTCCAGTGTGGTTACTTAGTGTTGGACAGCTGTAACCAGATTTGGCAAACACCTGTACTTCCCATTACTTACACATCATTTAATCCTTCTGCTTTAGCCRCCCAAGTATGGAAAATTGAGGATAATAAAATTATTATCGTCATAGATGAGTTGTTATAGTTAACATTTTTTAAAATCCTAGATGGAATTAAAGTACACAGCAGACATTCCAGCTGAGGACCGAKAAGGATGTATAAATCTTCTGCAATTTGGTATATGTATTGCTTTTTCTTACTTTCTRTTTTTTATTTTTTCCAGCAATGATACCATGTCAGTTCAAGTAAGGAAAGRGAATCAGAAGAAATCACTGCTTGAGAACCATGTGCAATATGATCTTAGTACCTAGTRCTTTTTTTTCTTTTTTTTATTTCCACAAGATGTGCTTTTCTTCCTTCCTTTATCATTAACTTTAATGACTATATTTTGTCAGTTTACCTTTGGCTTCCATCATCTGAGAAACTGGTCTGATCTAAGTCAGATGYGGCTTCTTTTTTTAGCATTTTTGACCAAAGCAATTTAGAAATTGTGCTGTAATAACCTTTGCAAAATTTTAGAGTACTTCATGTGATGGTGGTAGCTACAGTYATATTCTTTACCTGAGATTTTTTTCCCTTAGAATAAGCATCTTAAATAGAAATTATATCCTTACCTTTTGCTCTTCCCATTTCTTTGTATAAYCTATGAGAGCCCACAAATATAAATGGATCTGCCGCCCTTCCTCACAACAGAGCGTTCTCTAAAATCTAGACTGTTTTTCAATATGAGCCTCCATTGATTTAAGCACTTTTGAAAATCAGGCCTTTTAGTTAGGTGCTTMCATGTCACTTGAGGAAACAAATTTTATAATTTAGTAGAGAAAGCTTGTCCTTAACTTTTCTCAAAAAAACAAGCTAGATTTGAATGCAAACACATGTTGCATTGAACATCTTTTAGCTGAATATATTCCTTGGCTTTTCCACAAGAACTGATGATCCAGAACTGTTTGAATCTCTGGTGGGCTAAGTATGATGACTTGTGCTTTTCTTGGCAGAATGTGAGTTATAAAAAGCCTGTAAGTGTGATGCATGCTGGATGAATTTTGATTAGAGTGTCCATTTGAAACTGTGCTTTGTGCTTCTGAATTCTTTGTTTGACAAGCATATACTCCTTCAAAGCAATAGCTACAATATTTGTTATAAAAAAGGTAGGATATATTTTTTATTTTTGTAGACATTGATTCTGACCCCTCAAGTTCAGGTTTTTAATTCAGAGGGTCCTGTATTGTAACACTACGTAAAGTATCAAGGAAGAAACAAACACAAGACTCAGGCTGCTAACGCAAATGGATGTTAACAGGAATAATTCAAGATTTATTACATTACAGCTTCTTTTTTCTTTAAGGACTTTTTTTCTTGAAGGTAGGATATGAATAGAAATTTMGTAACTATGCAGTGTTTGGAAAATAAGAGGCAAAAAAAAAAAAATCTGCCATTTCTTCCTTAGTGTACTTTTCTCTTTCTTAACACAAACCAACTGGCGGAATCTACAAATTGTTCTAATAGAATAAGCTGTGGTCAATATGTTTGTTCTCCTCTGACTTCTCTGCTMATTTCTGATGGAAGAGTGGATCCAGAAGAGTTTGGAAATCATATGGGATTTTTTTTTTTTTTATTAAAACTTGAATTGCAAGGCAAGCTTGAAGATTGCATGTCCTGTAGTTTATTATATGCAAATATTAAAGTCATTCCTCTGTGTCAAACAATAAATCAGATACAAATAACTGATAGCAATAGAGTGAGGTTACAAGAGGACMATGTTTCCAAGCATTTGGGGGAGTGGGGAATGTGCAGGTAAAAATTTGCCAAGTGACTTTGTTGCCTGTAGTAGGGTTCCTTCAAGTTATACAAGTATATTTGAAATTAGCCTTGATATTCTGCTGTTGGGATACTTGATTGTCAGTCATACTTTTATAACACCAGTGCTGTTCATGGAATTATAAYGAATACATTGTATCATCATCACAGTACAGGCCAAATTTCACAATTAGTCCCTGCAGGACCATTTTACCTCCTGAAGAGTAGCTCTCTTGTCGCTCTCCCTTTTCATTCCAGTCTGTGCCAGGTAACCATTTGGAAATAATAATTTTTTTTTTCTGGACAGTCTCCCATGGGCAGCATGAAGTCTCTAGTCCTCTGAAATGTACTTGTGGCTTGTGTAGGATACTTCAGCCAGACCTGTCCTTTAGCCTTGTTAAATACTGAGAAAAGTGCAGACTCAGCACCTTTTCTGTCCATTTAAAATTTGCTTGTAAGATGYTTGGAGTAGAAATCAACTCAGTTTRTGTAAGGATGCTTCATAAGGGATTCCAGAAGTCTCTATCATACAAATAAACATATCTCAGGACATGCAGAGGGAATTGTAGGAGTCAGTCTTTATTTATTTTYTTAAAAAGCTGACATGATCCTGGAATAAAAGATCCTTTTTGGTAGGAAGGGCTTTTTGAATTCCTGTATTCTGGTATTTGGCTGAAGAAGGAAGTTTCCTCATAGATGAGAACAGATGAATATTCCTTGCTCATGCTCCAGAAGTTGTCTGAAATCACTGTATCTTTGCAGCTACATCCCTTTGAAAATGCACTGCTCCATGTGTAGCTGCTCATGGATCAGTGCTGGACTTTTCCTGGTGGATGTTAGAGACCCTGCTGCCATGAGTCAGCACCATTGGTTTCTCCCAGTACAGAGCAAGGGAGAACTGTTGGCCTCAATATAATTAGAAGTAAAGTTTGTTTATATCATGTATTTGTTAAAAAGACAGCTTTTAKGAAAACAGAAACTATTAAATATCCATATTTAATAATGATTAAATATGGAAATATAATCATAACAGCAGGATCACTTAYACAACAGGCAGCTGTATTATTTTTGAGTCAAATTGCACTTAGTTATATTCAATTTTTCTATTTAGCAGCTGGCTTTAAGGCAGAGAGTTCCTTGTGATGACTGTCTAGAGTGCAGACTGTACTTGGCAACTGCTGTAAGAAATTTCATGTGCATACTACCCCTCTTAGTGAATATCATTCTATTTTGAGCCTAATTAAAAACTGAAGATAGAAAACTAAGCAATTATTTTTCCCTGCAGTACAATATCTAATATTCTGATTTCATGGCTGTCTGACTGCAATGATTAGGAAGGACATTTTCTCAAAGTGTTCATAGTACCACAGCAGTATATCAGGAGCATTGGGTATCAAGGAAAGGRACTGTAATGTGCCACTTAAAAACCCATCCAATTGAAAAGTAGGATGCTGTTCTGTTACATTTGGTGCATTCAATAATTTCCTTGTCTTTTTCTTTGAAAAAGCTATTAACAATGTAGGAAACAGCCTTCAGCTAGAAAGRYTTTAATAGGAGAGATCTGCAACCAMAGAGGTARCACCCCTGCAACAAAGGCATTTTGTGTTWAGAACTGTCCTTCCATGATAAGTCCAAGATGCTGTGGTTATTTTTGCTGGTAGAGAAATGGGATATATGTGTGTAGTTGCTGATGATTGTATAGTTGAACAAACTGAAACAAACTACTCTGTGGRACAAACACTTGTTCGTTAACCTGTGTGTTAAGTGGGAGAGAAACCCCCAGCAGTATTTACAGCAGGATACTGGTGAGGGGTAGTAAACAAGGAGAGAAACCTGTTCAAAATGTCCCATAATCTTGCATAGAGAGTTAAAACAAAATACTATAAATTTAAAATGTTTGCCTTTTTTTTTTTTCTGTCTTTTTATATCAGATAGTATTACTGAAGTCTTCACTAACATCTATGTGACCAGTTTTGGACCTGTGTCAGATACTGATATGGTGAGTTCCTGAATCTTTTGCATGTATGGGTAAATGGTGTAAGATACATATAAACTTCCTTTGAACTTGTGTTCTTCTTTTGCTTACTGTGGATGAATTTGACACAATTTCACTAAAATCAGAAAGTGCCAAACCCTTTGTAGTTCAAAATTTGGAAATTGGTTTATAGACTTCACAGGATAAATGTGGTTGCATTAGTTGTTTAGTTTAGACTAGTAAATCTTCTGATTGTCCCACTGACTGTACTTTGGTTTATATTCTGGGGCAATCTTGATATGCATGAACTAGATTCCTCTCAGGTGAAAACCCAGAGTGAAAGGAGGTGGGAGTCAATTCTAAATTAAACTTCTTGAAAGACGTAACTTGGAAGCTGGGTCATCAACATGATTGTGGTGTTTTACAGATCTGTCATTGATAATTTGCATTGTTTAGTAAAGCATTTAGGGAAGTAAATGACATTAAAAAAAAGAAACTKTCAGAATATTGCCCTGGATTATGGGGAATTGTTTGGAGGCTCACTGCAAATAATACAGAGGTCAGGGAGAATGTTTCACACTGGATAGAAATATCTAATGGATATAGCTTCTCTAAAATGGAAGGACAATCTCAGACTAACTACCTGTTACGCTCCTGTCCACTTGCCTGGTTTAAGGGAAGGTGGTTTAATTGACTCTGGGCAATGTGTAGGAGAAAACAAAATTCTCAGCAGATTTAACAACCAACTGTACTTGCAAAATTTAGAACATTAAGATAAAATAAGATACTTGACAAACTTTAAAACAACATCCAGGCAAAGTAAGTACTTCACAAACTTCAATTTAGCAAACTTAAACTTAGCCAACCTTAACAAATCCATACACAAGGCACTTACTAAGGCATTGACAGGAATTTTTTAGTCTGGCTTACAAYGTATTTWKAGAAGAAAGGGAGAAAGAAAGAGRAAGAAAGGATAGAAGTAGAATGRTAYCACCATCATTTAGTAGATTTCGTGGATTTAGTAGCAAGACTTGATTGCTGCAATTTTGATGTTCTTTGGTCCGAGTGGTATCTCGATCCATTGGAGGTGGGAAAATGCACAAAACTCAAATTCCAGATGGTTTATGTATGCTTAGCTTTAGGTGGAATGCCCAGGCACCTTCCCTGGTGTGGGGAGTTTTATGCTGTCCTTTGCAGCACCTTGAATCTGTTGCAACACTGTGGATCCTGCTCAGTCCTCTGGTGGAAGGCCCCAGAAATTAATCTGGGGGCATTTTGGGGGTCTTTGATGGTTTATGATGCCTTCTAAGACATGACAGCTGCATCTCAGTGCAGTTGAGCCTGTTATGCCCCATCGGAAGCGGTGAACATCTTCAGGCCCATGCCTGAATGTCCCAGTATGTCCCCCAGGTCARGGGGAGTTTTACCACTGAGCCACTTGTGTAAGGAAGGACATCAGCATGATAAAAAATATTAATCCACCTCACAGGATCTGCTTCTTTTTGGCCTCTTCCCTCATCTGTCTCAAACCCCGGCTTCTTGCTAAACAAAGGTTGCTTTGTCATGGTCATCTCCTGGTGCTCACACCCTCTGTGCCTGGGCTGTTCCTGTGCTTATCCTCARCAAAGCACCTGCTGCCTTTGCAAATGGCTAATTATTTGGGACATTAACCATTAACATCTCAATCTCTTACACTTGCCAATCCTGCAAGAAATTATTTTTGAAGTATTTTGAAAATTCATTATTATGTCTGAGATACATAGTAGGTAGTATAAAATACTACCTAGGTGTACTGGTAGGCATTAAAAATGAGTATTTTTAAAATCAGACAACATTCCTTTTTCTGTGAAAAAACTCTGGTTATGCATTATACAAAACAGGGAACATTATGATGTTATGAACAAGTTTATGAAGCTAATGTTTTCATGGCACATTGTACATTTTAAAAATTATTTGCTTACTGACTACCAGGTAATCATAGCTTTGGAGACTATATTCTGGCGGGGTTTYGTGTTTGTTTTTTGTGTGGGATAGTTTCAGTTCTCAAGCTCTATTTTGATAGTTATGAATACACTAGTAAGGCTTCACATGAAAGGCCATTTCATAGGAGAAATAGACTTTCGTTTTTTTTTTTACTTTACATGTTCCTGATTCTCTGGAGGTGTTTTTTTCTAATGATTTTAGGTTTATGAAATTGTTCTTATTTTGTTAATAATTTTGTCAAAAAGGTATCCACAGCCATGCACAAAGATGATATGAACATAATGACTTTACAGTGGTAAAGTCTTGCATTTATATAATAGTCCTGTGTACCAGGAAGATTATATTAATCCACTTTTAAAGATGAGTACTGAGTCACAAGGAGACTTACCCAACGCTGTGCAAGTCATCTGTGCTTAAATGGAAATGTAATGAAAAGCTCCCTGGGCCTATTCCCTCACTTCTAACACACTTTTGACATCAGTGGATAAATGTATGGAGAACTCTGGGTGTCTCTTTGCATAGACATATAGACAGTGCAGTAAGGGTTTGGGTCCTTTGATGCTACAGATCCGTGCAGAGGTGTTAATCAAAGCAGAGTGCAGTGCATCAGAATGGCAGCTGTTACTCTAATGGGTRGCTTTATTTGCAGATAAGTAGATAGATAAGTAAAAGCAGTTTAATTCTTATTACTACAAGCTTCAGGGTTAATTTAGCTTGTTCTGTTGATAATTATAAAATAATTTTGAAATGTATGAGCAGTCAATTAGAAAATTCCAACATGTGAGTTCTGAAATAATAGCTTCCAAACCATCACATATTCTGTCAAACATGAAGGTGACATTAGAGTTTTAACCATGACTACTTTTTCGTTTTGGAGCTGCATGACTGAATCAGTAATGTAAACTATTATAGAGAGGACTCATTGATATTTTCTTCTGTAAATGTTGGAAACTCTGGGATATTACAATTTTTAAAATTTCTTTCTTAAAAGGCCTCATTGGAAGAATAAGTTTAACKCTTGCCCATGTCCTCCAAAATTTTCAGAGGGTCCCAAACTCAGATTTTTTCAGGAAGGTTGGGTCCCAGCCCCTGAAGTTCTCTGCTGTCCCATTGTGAATGGTGAGGCCCTCAGTCATATGAGGTATTTAGGCTGAACACTGCTGTTGCCCAAAACTCTCATGATTATTGCTGCCTCTAGGATTCCTTCTACTGGGGTTTCTAACAGTAATAAAATCATCAGGTGTGTGACTGCACCCCTTTGCATGATCTATTTTCCAGTTTGTTTTTCCTCCTTGGTTGGGATCTTTTGAAGAATAATGGTACTTAGAAGAAAAGGGCTGGTTTTGAAAATAGGAGGGAGACTCACTGAGATGGGAGATGTTCAGTATGCATTTAGAATATGGAAAAAGGAAGTGGCACACAGGCAGTGATGRGTGGATTGGAGCTAAGGATGCAGTTCTCACAGAGTGTTGCTTCACAAAGTTGATAAAACGTAATTCTAACCTTTGTTGTTGA
Source organism: Alauda arvensis (assembly GCA_902810485.1). Lineage (NCBI taxonomy): Eukaryota > Metazoa > Chordata > Aves > Passeriformes > Alaudidae > Alauda > Alauda arvensis. The sequence goes on from CADDXX010000497.1 coordinate 109,721, forward strand.
ATTGCTATGAATTTGTGAGGTTTCTKTTTTCCTCACTAGCAGTTCTCCTTAATGGTAATACAGTATGGTGTATGATCTGTGACTCTGTATGATTCCTAGAATGTGGGTTTTTGGTCACATTCACTGTATTTTTCCAGTATCACAACTTTGCCAAARAATAATTATGTCCAAGGGAATCTGATCTTTTACTGATTTTAAGCCAGCTGAAGTTGCTGCTGAAAAATTCAGGAAGTAGAAGCTGATGCTGAGATTATTCTCCAAATGTATTAAGAGTCAAAAACATTTCGTTCTTGTAATGGATTAACATTTTGACTAAGTTCAAAAGATGCTACTCTCTGTTCTGACCAAAATAGTCAGCTACCAAATCTGTTCACTCTTGGCAAGGAGTCTGTTGCAAACTGTGCTTCAAATGAACAAAAATATTTGGGTATCTATATCATTTGTGTCAAAGAAAAGCTACTGTGTGTCAACCACTCCATTTAATGTCAAATATGCAGTGCCAATATATAAGAATTTTCAACTTCCTTTTGCAAACCAGTGAGAATCAAGGATGGCAAAGCAAAACACAGGTTTAAACAGATTTTACTTTCACTCTTCTGTCTTTTTGAGCTATTATTTCTCAGAAATGTTCAAGTTCAGTATTGTGATGCTATGCCTTATAGGCTTCCAACCCAATCAGTGATACAAATTTATTTTGACATTAGCCCGAGAGAAGCAAAGCTGCATTGTTTAGAAAAATAAACAAATGAAAAATTGGACAGAACAGCTGAAAAACAAAGCATTTCTTAATTTTCTGAAGAGTAATAGGACTAAATTATTATTGCRGATGCTAATTAAAGCACTTATCATGAAATTAAGCTGTTTAATATTTGAAAATTCAGAGGTAAAGGATGAACTTGGTTAGATTATAATTCGTGGGATAAAAATGATTGAACATTAAACCTGATTATTTTTCTGTTTTTAAAAATTAATTATTTGAAATCTGGTAGATGGTACCATCATTGTACATCTACATGCTGCTATCTTGAATTTCATCACTGAAAGCAATGTATTTTTATCTGTTTTTCTCAGACTTGGTGTCTTTCCAGGCTCTCCTGACACTTTGGCTCCTAAAATTTCCCCAATTGCCATAGACATAGTAAGTGCTAATGTCCACAACTGAAAAAAAAAAAAAAAAATAGATATATATATAATAAATGAGACCTATTTACTCGTCAAAAAATAGTTATTTTATGTAAGCCAGATTATGTAGGTACTGAGACCCTTTACATAAGGTCTGCTATGAAAAAGGGTTTGCCAAGATTCACCAAATTTTGCCTCAAACAGTCTTTCTGATTGTCACTGGGGATAGTCTTTCCTGCATTCCTACAATACAGTTAGTAACTAGCAGGACTTGGATCAGTTTAGCTCAAATATTCAAACTAAGAAGCTTTCTGAAACACTCGTATTTCAACTTGCAGTCTTAGATTTTTGCTGTTATTGGGGAGTTTTGTTTACTGTGGTTACACCTTTGTCTCCAAGTCATTTGTAAACAGTTTTTCCTAGTTTCTTGATGATACACTTCCCATTTTTCACTTTGAAGTCARGGAACGGGAACATTTCTCTGTAGAGGTTGTCATACACAGCTAGTTCATCACTACACACGCTTCCATCTCATCAGTTTTCAACTGCAATATCAACAAGTGTTTCTGATTTTTCAAATACAGCCAGAATAGAAAATTTCAGTGAAGACKGAAAGGCAGATACAGAAATGATCAGAAAGGTTGTTAGAGCATTCATCACTACAACTGAGGATGGTCCTTTAGAGATGGTGACTGAACTTGGAACCCTGTTTCTTTTTTTCTGTCTGTTCTTCAGATTTCCTCATTTCAGTTTGTATTTCAAGTTTTCTTAGGGGTTTTTTCCTATGACACTTATTTTTAGCTCTGTTTCAGAGTCCAGTTATTAGATAGAATTCCTTAACTTAATAGAAACTTTACAGAGCTGGTATGATATGTAATTCTGCACAGAATAAGGGAATGCATCAGGGTGACTATTTTTTTTCTCCAGAAATATTAAGAATTACTCTTATGTAGTTAACATGTGAACTCAGTAAGAGAAGATATAAAACTTAAAGAAAGTATAAATACACTTGAAATTTTTGGGTTTAGGGGAACATTGGGGAACCTCTAGGTTGTATTTTTATACTCAATATGTTTCTGAAAAGTCAACAGACTTGTTGCTTTATTCCCTTTTATCATTGCCTCAGGTAATTGCCTTTACAGGTTAAATCCAAACACTGAATTTTTGATGAGAGTATCTCATATGATCTCTTTCAGAGTTTCTGTCCTTTTGTTCTGTTGGGAAGGCTTTTTCCTCTGAGCAACATCCTGCCAAGTGGATCAATATTGGAGATTGATTTGTCAGAGTCTGTGTCCAGGCCTGTCACTGCCGTTAGCTCTCTCTGTACCTTTGTTTGGATTCCTGTTCCTGGCACCAGGCATCCACTGTGTTTCAGGGTTCCTCTGTCTCCATGTCTGAATAAAAAAGGGATAATGACAAGTGTTTTTATTGTCAGTGACAGCAGTGGGGAAAATGTCCTGTAGTCTCTTTTCTAAGTCATAGGTTTGTATCTTTTACAGAACTTTCTTATCCCCTCCTTGGTGGTTCTTTTAGACTCAGAGTTCACTCTACATAAGGCATATGGAAAAAAAGAGAGAGAAAATTATTCAGAGAAGGTCCTTTTCATAAATGAATATGAATAGAAAGACATTCTGTTCCCTAGATGCTATCATTCAAACTGGTTAAACACATTTTTTCCAATTTTTTTTWAATATTTCATGTTTAGATTAAATGTGTAGACAAAAATTACTGAAGTTGACAGATTAGGCAGAAACAAAAGGCTTGAAATGAGTTCTTCAAATAGAGAAAAATTGTGCTGCAATTCCCTAGAAATATTCCACATATTCTTGATAGTATTAAAGGTCATAYGTATCTGGCAGACATTACTTACGTATTTAGAAATGAATATATGTTCATTTGAAATGTGGTGATGGGATTGTGTTTCAGTTTTTAACAGGGCAGTTAAAGGTTTTGATAAAAAAATAGCTAACAGTGGAGTTTCAAACCACAATCCTCCTCCATCAGAATATTTTCAAGGATTCTGTTCACTAATGTGTAAGATCTGCCCTCTGAAAGACCTGAAGGGAATTTCTGGCTGTCTGCCCTTCCCTTCTGTGTTCTGTGTTGTGCACACATCAGGAGGAAGGTTTTGGAGAAGAGGAAATGGATTCAGTTTATTCATCTGTGCAGTGAGGTTTGATGTTGGGTACAGAGCCTGAGCAGTCAGTGCTCRTGATTGGAGCATTGAAGGGCTTTGGAGGAGAACTCTTTCAGTCCTCATATTGTACAACAATTGCTTGTTTTTAGAGAGGAGAAAAGTAGAAAGTGAGATGGATCGTTTGTCCAGTCTGGTAGGTGGGCCTAGGTGAAGCCAAGCAGTACAATGATGAAGTAGCTYATGCAGACTGTTGCAGCATGTTATTCCTTCTATGTGCCATCTGCAGCATGCACAGATCTGCCCACAGAAACAGCCACCAAGACAACCGACTAATGATGTGATCCTCCTACTGTAAAGCTAATTTCAGCTCTCACTGAAAATGTCTAGGGTGCAAGTCTAATAAATTGAATTGCAGAAGTTGCATCACAAACTTGCACTTGTCACACCAGTGAATATCAGGTTATGGTAAGTGTGCATATATTGGGCAGATTATTTTTCCTTGATTAATTACATTTTTTTTAATCTTCTGKCTAAACTCCTTCTTGGTTTTCTTGAAATTTTGATGCTTAGATGCATACCAATCATGTTAGTGTTCTGCAGCACCAGTTACATAAGAAGATTGTTAATGTTTTAAACAAATCCAAAGGAAAAACTACATGTTTCCTTAAGGCAGATATGACAACAAGAATGTGTGTCTTAGGAACTAAAATGAAGAAATTATACTCATGTAAAATATTATATGCAGTTCCTATATTAGTTAGGCAAGATTTAGGTCAATGAATCTGAACTATTCCACCAATGTATYAACCRCAGTATTTCTAACTGTTTTAAGGACTCGATGAAAAGCTGAAAAGCTATATGTGCCATTTTTAATTTTTTTAATTTAAAATTTGTTTTTATGGTTATATATATATATATATATATATATATATGTCCATTAATAACTTTAGGAGTGGTCAGGAAAAAGACAAATACATTTTAGGTAAACAACTAAGAAAAATCTTTGCAAGCAGGGAACGAGGAACTCTGGCTTGAACTATTCATTAAACAAAATGCTCTGTTCCAGAAGGTAATTAATAAAATGTTCTGTCTGCTTCAGGACARTGCTGCTTGCTAATGGACACTTACAATTTTTGAGATATTTGGAACAYGTCCATCTTTAGTCCAGATGCTAAAACTGCCAGAATCTGTCAACCATTGTTGGAAGGGATGAGAGTACATTTTTTGTTGTTTGAACTTTTCCCATACAAATCTGGCCTTAGCAAAAAAAAAAAAAGAAGATTGCCATGTAGTGGGGAGGGATTACTTATACTCAGGCCAATTAAAACTTCTGCCAGAGGTACTAATATCTTTTTTATGGTGCATAGTGTTATGCACAACAACTGCATATTAAAAGAGGAATGAAATTTCCTCACCATTTTATTCTTCTGACCATTGAGCTGGCAGAGGGTAAAGTGCTTGTCACAAATGTAGCAAGAATTTCATTTCTGTACCTAAAATTTCATGGAAGGTAGGGTAATACATATTTGAAAGCCTATTTTTAATTGTACTGCATTAGAGTCTGGTTGTATAAGCACCATTTTAGACACAACACAGTAGGCAGCACTTTCTTGTCTAGAAATAAGCACAAGAGTCCTCTGAAGACCTGGAAGGATGCTCCTGTGATTTTGTGGAGATACTGCAGTATATACTGGAGAGTGGTCAGTCCAGAGAGAGCAGGTTTTTTTCTTAGGAGAATATTTGCAAAATGAATGAAATTAGTATCAGGTATTAATCTGAGTATTTTTTTCTAGAGTTCAGGTTTGCCTTTGTCACAGAACGTTGGTCTTGACTGAAAAGTAAACATTACACAGTATTTACCACAAAGTGGTATATATCAAATATATAGGAATAAGAATTAGTCTCAAAAATCTTCATGTAGCATCTTTTTGTAGCTGGCTTTTTATAATATTGTTTATCTTCAAAGTACTTCAATACCTTCCTATTTTTTCATTTTTAAAATTTGGTAAACATCAGTAGGGTTGTTCATGATCATAAGTAGAACAGATTTGGCACAGAAGGAAACTGGGATCAGTACATATAGCACTGGGTTGCAAAGGTTGTATTTTGCTTTAAATAATAATTCGAAATGGACAATGACAAAAATTGAGATCCCAATGAAAAAAAAAAGCAAAGATGTCTGTAGAAAGATGAGTTACTTAAGAACTATGTGAGATTTTACTACAATTGTGATAAATGGAAACAGAAGGTGTTTGCCATCATTCACACTAAACCTGTGTTTATTCTCTGTTTCTGTCTTCTAAACGAGATGTTCTGAAATAAATATCTCCAGCACAGATTGGATGGTGTTACCACCCCTAAATGTGAGGGTAACTCAGGCCCTTATTAATTGATCCCTGGGAGCAGATTAGGGTGAAACAACAATGAATGATGGGTGTCCATGATTAATTAATTAATTAATTAATTAATTGAATAGATTTTGGAAAATTTTGGTAGCAATGGAAAGGAAGTATGTAGCCATTTTGGTTATTATAATCAATATGAATATAGCAATACAAAAGCATAAAAATAACACTGAAGAAAATTTATARGGAAATGAAAGAAAGAGAAAGAAAGGAGAAGAATAGATAGATATCACCACACATGGATTCAGCAAGACTTGATGTAATTTCAGTGTTGGTTAGTCAAAGTGATGGTCACAGTTTAGATCTGCCAGGGGTGGGACARGCCTATGAAGCATAGAGTTCAATGGGGTAATATTTGTTCAGGTTTACATGGGAGTGCCCAGACATCTCTCCTGGGGAGGGGAGTTTTTTACACTGTCTTTTGCAGCACCATGGATCTGTTGCAACTGAGCATCATGTGCAGTCCTCTGGTGGAAGACTCCAGAAATGCATCTGGCAGCTATGGTCTCCTGCTGCCAGACCCAGCCAGGGCTTATTTTCAGCACAACTGCTGAGTWGGCTTTTCTTGTGGATACATTCCTCTCAGCCTTGTTTACTTTCTCCTTAGGCCTGAGATAATGGGACAATAGTAGCACCTTTATCTYATCTCAAGTTCCCATCAGGAGGCCTAACTTACTGTCCAAATTTCCAGGAATTCACAGAGGCATACTGGGGAGAGGGAGAGAGGGSAATTCTGTGGTTTGAGATGAGCAGTTGCTTCTTGATACAGTTTGCCACAGTGGGCAAAGTCCTTTGGTGATTACCTTAACAGYGTTTGAGCCATTAACCATTACCTGTGGATCAGTCAGAGATTTATCAGTAGGATCTCTCAAGGCTGCAGCTCATTCTACTCCTCATTCTTTCCTGCTCATTCTGCTTCCTTAGCTGTTGCCATGCAGCAGATGCRGGGTTTTGTGAAATGTTGCTGTTTTGATTTAGTGGCATTTCATGTCTGCTTTTTTKKKTTKSTTTTTTYTTTCTRTTTTATTTCTCTTGTAATTCTTTTTATGTATGTTGGAAGACAGTGAAATAGCAGGATCTTTGAAGTTCTTTATTGATGGAAACATTACAAAAAAGTTCAGATTTATATTCTAACCATTTATGTGCAGGGATGTTTGTCAAAAGAATCTRTAGGACATATCACTCACTCCTGTTGAATTTCAGTGGAATTTCAGTCTTAATCCCTTCAGGCTCTTCTTCCCAATTCTTTATACCTCAAACATCAGTCTTACCATAAAAATGAATTATTGGTAGAACCCCTCAGATAAAAACCATGTTGAAGTGCTTAGGGCAACTGTTTTCCTTTAATTATCTGGTATTTCCATCCAGATTTCATATACTCCCCTACTGCTCCTGATCCTCCATGATATTATGCATTTTGTCACTTTCCCTGGTCTGCAACTGAACTAATAGGTAACTTGTTACATGAAAATGGGATTTTAAGTCACATGATATTTAACAAATAAAAAACCATATAAATCAGCACATAAAAGAGGACAATTAAATGTGACCTATCATAGAGCAGTGAGCAAACCACTTGTTATGAGGTAGTGTCTAGCAATGATGAGGTACTGAACAAAATTAAGTATAATATCAAAGAARTACATATTTTAGAGGTTCATAATTTTGCAATGAACAGATATATTTACTAAAACATTAGAGATAATAGAAAATAGGATTAAAGAAAACCAAGCAAATTAATTTTCAGCGTACTCTCCTGTTAATTTTATTTATTATTGYTTTACATATTTAAAACTTTCATTAGAAAAATGACAATATTTTATTACATTAATGTATGACCTCTTGGTATAGCTAAAAACTGAGCTTCTGTTTTTTCTCTAGTTTATAAGTATCCATAATTTCCAAAATATCTCTTTGCAGTTGTCACCGTTCATAAAGAGAACTGCCCCTTTCATGTTCCTTCACGTAAMAAAATTCTCTTTCCTTTATTCCTCATGCTCTCCTTAGCCTCTGGCCCTGACCTGGAAAAGGTCCTCACAGCCTTTGGCTCACAGACCAAAGGAGCTGAAGGGAGCTGTCACTTGTCTCTGTCCAGTCAGCACTCCTTTTGTATCCCTGTGTGATTGATGGAAAAGAACCTTAAGTCTTGTTAATCAGCACACAAGGGAGCCAGCAGAAAAGTATAGAGGCTGCTAAGTTCCTTGAAGTTGCTTTTATATTGAAATCCCTTGAAAATTTTATATTGGTTAAATTTTATCAGGCCTTGGCCATTCAAAGTAGTTTACTCGAAAATGGTTTWTGCACAGCAATTGCAGTAGTACAGACCAGTTCAGCATACTAATATTTTGAAGTCATGAGACCACATTTTGTACCTGTCCAACAAAACAAAATTGCATCAAGGTAGCATTTGCCAATACACCAAATACAGTTTGCTTCCAACATAGTTTTTATGCTCTCCCATATCCAGTTTATATGCTGTKCTGACAGAAGCAAAACAACAAATCCATTCACAGTCCCATTTTGAAGATAGCTGATGAATTTACATGTTCAATGTTTAATCAGTATTTTGTTTGTTTGTATTCTGGTTTAATCCCAGCTAGCAACCAACTAAACAGCAACAAAACCCACCAGATGGGATCCCCAGCACTGGTTGACACAGGCATCTGGTCTAGGTCATCAGTCTGTTTTTGCTTGCATCCTTTTTTTCCCAGCTGTACTGCCTTCCCAAGACTAGGCATCAGAGTAGGGTTCACCAGGCAGTGTGAGTCATCTGTTAATCATCAGCTGTTTTTTCCTGCCTATGTACTTTTGTTCATAAAATCCACACTACTACAGAACCTTACATTTCTCCTAGGAAAAATCTTTTATCAATCTGCTTGTATGTATTATACCCTTTATGGGTTGCCTTGTTTCCTTACTTCCAGGCTCAGCCATTCTCCATGCTCTTGAAATGCTGGGTTACTCAACAGCAGAAGATACTGAAAGAACTATTCAGTGTCTTCCTGTGTATTTTTTCCCTTACTTTCCCTCTTTAATGCATTTACTGAAATTACCTGTGTCACAGATACTTTGTATACCAGATACAGATATCTAAATATTGAAAGAGTTCAATATAAAAACAACAGCTACATTGACTTCCTGTTTATTATTCACAGTACTATACAATTTTTTGTGATGACTGTTCCCCCTTGACAATTTGTCCATGGGAATTTTGCCAACAAAGCTTTTCTATTTTTGTTCTCAGGAAGCAGATTAGTGTTTCATTGTCTCATAAAAAGCATACCTTTATTCATTACAGGAGTACACGATAGATGTGTTCTTCCGTCAGAGGTGGAAGGATGAGAGATTAAAGTTCAAAGGCCCAATGAACATTCTTCGACTGAACAACCTGATGGCCAGCAAAATCTGGACCCCAGACACATTTTTTCACAATGGGAAGAAGTCTGTGGCTCATAACATGACGATGCCAAACAAGCTCCTACGAATCCAGGATGATGGGACACTCTTGTACACCATGAGGTATGTCTGTTCRTCTCTTCTCAGACTATTCCTTGATCTGATATTTAAAATTTCAACAATTAAATCAGGTTTCAGGAGAACTCTCCTTTGTTTTATTTCTCTCCAAGMAGAAWGAAAGCTAGAAAAATGTATGTTTKGTTTCCAGTTCTGTTAAAAGTCTCTTGACTGAAAATGAGTTAGATCAGTTTTCCTATATGTGCCTCAGTTTTCATATATTTGTAATGTATTGAAGACATTGAAAACCTGAATAAAGGTATTTGACCTTCAGGTAGAGTTTACCAACTCTGTCTTAGAATGATTAAAATAGTGTAGGAGTTCAGACTGGTACTGCAGCCATTGCACTGAATATGTGAGCTCCTGAGCAATTTTTTTAAGATCAGGGGCAATAAAAAAAAAACAGAGCAAGAGTAAAAAGGTAATAAGATCTCAAATTCTTTCCAGCAAGAGCTAAAGGGAAAAATATGTCTTACTCCATAATTACTGTTTCTTTATATCTAATTAAAATATTTAACTTAGAATTTTAATTTTTTCATCTTGTGCATTACTTATAGCTAAGACAAATATTGAGCTATTAAAATGTAATAAATTCTCTTAGAAAATAGAATATGAAACATTATAAAAAATCATGTATACAGAGATATTATTCACATTTTTATAAGACTGATTTCTTATTTGGTAAGTCTTTTGGCAATAATATTACCTATGTGAATATTTTCAAAGTTTTTGCCCAAGTTTCCAGAAGCCCCTGGAAGTTTTTTTCTTTTTCTTGGAAAATACTTAATAAGTTGAAGCTGTTGTGGATGTTGACTTAAAATCCCCAGCCTAAGTAAGATAGAAAATGTAAGCTTCAAAGTTAACATGTATTGTGGTACTTTTTCCATGCAGGCAAGCCAGCATCCCTGAAGCCCTGTTAKACTACAGAGCTCTGAACCCCTTACAGTATTGAGTGCTGATGGGTAGACTGCTAATGATATTGGATGATGTGTGGTTGGAGAGGTTCAGAAAAGTTTGCTTGAAGTAAATTGAGACACTCTGTGTTGTGTTTTTGCTTTGCCTCAAATCATTGTTTGAGAATTATCTGTATAAGCTGACTGAAATTCTCTTCTTCCTGAGGGTATAATAATCAYATACTATGAATAATGGGAAATACTGTTTGAAACCATTATGAAGTAGAAGCTGGGCCAGGTTAATTTTAATTAACTAAGCATTTTTGTTACTTGTRAGTGTGTTGGTTCTCAGGGTATGAGATGAATGTCTACACTGATCTAACTGTTTTACCAAGATTTTTAACAGCTATTTTTATCTTGTCTACATAAAATGATTGTGTSATTTACATCAGAGGCTCATGCAGTTCTTCCCTTTGCCTTCAGCTGTTTGTTGATTCTTATCTCTCGGTGCCCCTTGAAGTCAGATAAACATTGGTGGGGAGTGGAGGAGTAGAAATATGAAATATTTTTTGGTGGARGGCTGGGAGAAAATAGCAGAGAATAAAAWKAMTAGGAACCACTGGGAGTACAGAAGRATGTAASTGATGTTTGGGGCTTGATGAAGAGGGAGAAAAGGCAGACAGAAAAACTCTTTATCCAGAGAAGACTTACAGGATAGRAAGGAGAAACACAGGGTTTTTTCTTGGCTTTTTTTTTAAATTAAAAATCATGGGGAAGTCCATGGAAAGCTTTCTTCAAATAGTTTTAAATTATTTTTATTTTACTAATCCCTGTATATGATATTGGGATATTGCTGGGGTTTTTTCACAAAATGAGCAAAAGTGGATGCTTTGTTAACATACTCTCACACTTACATAAATATAAATAATCATTAGTAACATGGAGAATGAGCAGCAGCAATCTTTTTAAAGAACACAAATATTTTTTCTCTGTATCTTCCATTCAAACTGTAAAAAAATTAAATTCCAAAGACTGGAGTAGGGTTCTTTGGCAAGTTAATTATATTTTAGATGCTTTCCTTATGAGCCTTTAAGAGCCATATTAGCACACATGTACCTCAGAAAATTATGAGAAGAAAATTATTGTCCTTAATAACCTGGCATTACTTTATTTATATTTTTTCTTTAAATGACCTTTGTTCATAATTTTGAGGTCAGCTTTTACAGGTTCTTGATATGATAAGTAAATGCCTTTCAAAGGAATCCATAAAATAGAAGACRTAAAAGCTGATTTAAATTCTTGTTAGTTTAATATAAAATTTCAATTCAGTCTACTAAATTGGCATGAACTGTGTTCATTTCTGTGGAACTGATTTTCTTGTTCTGCTAAATGACTTAAATGCATAGAGGTCTTTTGCCTTTTAGGCTTACAGTCCAAGCTGAATGTCCAATGCACTTGGAGGACTTCCCTATGGATGCTCACTCGTGCCCACTGAAATTTGGCAGCTGTAAGTATATAATGTGAAGTACAGCCTTTGGTTAGTGAATATCTAACATTTGTCAGCATAATTTTGTTTCAGTAAATTGTTACATGAGACATGTAAACCACAAGATGGGACTTAAAAAAAATAAATTGTAACGATACATCAAAATCTCTTTCCTCTATTCAAGTTTTGTGTCTTCYAGTGTATTTTAAAGATTTCATTACTCCGGTTAACAATAAACACTCTGCACCTGATCATCACTGCACTGGTCTGCTTTCATTGCAGTGTGCAGATCACACTGATGAGYACAGAACTGGATGCCTGTGTAGTATTAACACAGAGCAGATCAGRGACTTCACTGAGTGGGCTTTTTAAATTTATCACGACAACCTAATTTCTCTTTATTGGTAATAATATGCTTAATGATCTTTTTCAATGAAGGCAATAAATAATGGCTTTATGTGAGAAAAATTCCATTCTTTAGTGCACCTGCATGTTACAGACAGATGGACTTTGACCTCACTGGTATTATTTTTAACAGCAACATTATTTCACTTTCTTAGATTACAGCCATTCTTCTTCTTCATTATATATATTTCCTGGATTTTGTACAATAAAAGGTTTCTTYTTTTYTKKTTKG
>CADDXX010000497.1:121926-171067 GCA_902810485.1 Alauda arvensis
GGSCCWRGRAARGRAAWTKGKGTTTTTTTGAGGAAACAAGTTAAAACCTATAAATTCTGGCTGACTTTACAATTATTGTATCTGCCACAGAATACAAAACAGGGGATATGCTGCCACTAAGGACATCATTAACCCCACTATGCCACTGTGCACACTCTCTCCATTGTGCTCCAATATCCCTTTTCCRTGGAGTTTGTAGAAAATCAAAGGAAGCCTGCACTTCTGATGATGTTTCCATACTTGAAGGAAATCTTCACTATGGAGATAAATACTATTTTCATCATGGAGCCTTTTCCTGTCCCTTCAGTATCATATTTGTAATACAAAATGCAGCCTAAATAACAAACACCAGAGATCTTAGCCAAAATCGTCTCCTGACTAATAATGTTTACATATATGTGCCCAGCAAGGCATGGCAAGGCATGTTGGGTGGTGCAGGAAAAGAATACCCATATATAGCTTTAAAACAACTTGAAAATTCCACTAATAATGAAACTCATACTCAGGGAAAAAGGCTACTTTCTTCATGAGCAGTTCTAGGTTTCTAACTAGGTGTTCTTTATGACTAGGTGTATTAGACTTTGTTTGAACTACTTCCTTTTTGTTTTTTTTTTTTTTGTCTTGATTGTTTTTCTTACCAGCTTGCTCTTTTTTCTCTGCCTATGATTTTCTAATAATCAGAGGAATTCTAAATGTGAGCAATTTGATCTTAAAAATGTATCTTTCATTTCCCTCAAAGTCCTCTGTGCTCCAGCCTGTTGGCACATTCAGGCGACTGATTTCTGTTCATTTTGAATGGCTTCACACACATTTTATTTCTTTACTTAGGACTCATTTCTAGACAACTGTGCATTTTTCAGCTTTTATTCTGGATAGAATCTGAATGATGAATAGTGATGAAAATAGGCAGGAAACCTGAGGATTTTGGTTTAACTAAGGCAAGTTTGCCAGTGGTATATATTTGTCACAGCTCTTCATATGCTGCTAATCTTGTGTTGCTAGGAGGATCATCAGCATGTATGAATGTCTCTTTTTATAAATAAGAGAAAAGCCAAACTGAATATATGGGAGATGCTGCACTTTAATAGATTGCTTTTCTTTGTTCTTTTCAAAAAGTCTGGCTGACAGTGAAGAGAATGGAGACAAATCAACAATTTGCCATACTGCTGGTTTGCATCAAAGCAGAGATATTTTTGTGGAAAGCTGGAAGGATAGATGGGAAGTGTTAAATTCTCTACTTGCTACCCACCTGCTACATTTTGTTAGTCATGCAATTTATGGCTGGTTGCATGAAGAAGCTACTTTCTGAGCCTCTAGAGATTTCTCAAGTGCTACTGTTTGCAGACCAACAGTAATGATGCTTTACTTTTTAATTACRCTGCAATTATGGTGTAAAATTTAAAAWGTACTTGTCTCAGTCAATCAAAATGAACACCCAAGTTCTTCCATCAGTGGTTTACCCTCTTCCTTTCATATTCCATTTTTTAATAGGATATTAGACTGRAAAAACTTTCAGGACATACTYGGGTTTTTTGTTWGTTTGTTTTTTCTTCTTACTTGCTAGAAAGGCATTAGTGCTGTTTAAAATCCARTGKTRATTTGRTTTCATACTAGTTTATTTTGAGAGAGGATAAATGTATATTTGATCACAAATGTACTGAGAGAGCAGCCTGTTTAATGTCAGTGTGTCCCCCAAAATTATGACAACCAGTGAGATTTAAGAGGGAAGGCAGGACACGGTACCAGTGTTGTCACTACTGGCTTCCATATTTAAGTCTAGATTTCAACTAATAATAAAATTCTTGTGATACATCCCCARAGTTGAGATTGGAGACTATGGAAGGTCAGAACGATACAGGAATTAATTTTTTAAAATGTTGTGTGTCCTAAATCTTGCAAATTGTCCTTCTTTTCATCTGCCTTATCACAAATTATAGCATATATATAACACCTAATCGCTGGTAAATATTTTAATAGTGTAGAAGAGATGTTGTTTGTAGTGTAAGCAAAATAAATTGTGATTAATAAGATTAAGCCTGTTCCCATGCTGCAATAGGCACTTACTTTACAGTAAAGCTTTTTAAAATTTTTATCACATAATTTTAAATTCTTTAAGGTGAGTTTTTGATTGAAAAGTAAGTAGCTCTTGTAAATGTGAGTTTTGATGGACACTGCTTAATTTAAGTTGCTGACAAAATATTTTACCTTTTTTCTCACAGATGCATACACAACTTCAGAAGTGACATACATTTGGACTTACAATGCTTCAGATTCAGTGCAAGTGGCACCAGATGGCTCAAGACTGAATCAGTATGATCTTTTAGGCCAAACAATTGGAAAAGAGACAGTGAAGTCAAGTACAGGTTAGTAAAAGATATTTTGGAGAAAAAGGCAGTTACTGGCTGTGAAAACTATATTCCAGGTGGTGTTAAAGGCTTCTGAAAAAGAATGTTRCAAAATGTGGTCTATTGGGCATGTACTCCACAAGTAACACAAAACATCACTTCATTGATTCTTTCAAATTATAATTAACTGGTGATAGCAGCAGTAAAACTGCCCTCAGTAACTGTTTTTTAAAATGCTGTGTGGAGTTCCATGTTAAATCCTAACATTTGTAACCCACGGTTGGAATATTTGTTAAATTTCATATTGTAAATTACATAGATTTTGTCTATTAAATGGTAAARCAGACAGGTTTCAACCATGTTTCCCTTCCATTATGTTTTTGACATTAAACACTGGACCATTCTGCTAGACTCCAGACTGTTTTCCTGCATGTGCTGGGCTGTGATGGAGCCCATCACTACTTTCTAACTGTGATTATGTTCTCAGGAGCTGTTGTGTGAACACAGAGAGTTGCTTATGAGCAGAAGCCTTGAAGGCTGAAGTACTTCTTATTTCATACAAGAGTTCCTGCAAGTTCCTTACCATGCATCTTTCATGGAATACAGTGGGAATAAGAAATACCTGTACTCAAAATCTTATATTCTATAGGATGCTTTCTATTACAAAATACCCTTGGTACAATATAACCCTAGAACATTTGTTTCACATAAATATAGCAAACTTTCTCTTGTCAAAGAAATGGACTTTGTTAAGATGGTAGCCWTTTGTTTCATTGTATTTTGTTTCTTTGTGGCACCTAGGTGAATATACAGTAATGACGGCTCATTTTCACTTGAAGAGAAAAATTGGTTATTTTGTCATTCAGACTTACCTCCCCTGTATCATGACTGTCATTCTGTCTCAAGTGTCATTCTGGCTGAACAGAGAATCTGTGCCTGCCAGGACAGTCTTTGGTGAGTATACTGAGYAGCATTTACTCTGTTTGCAACAGCTGAAGATGCTGGAAAGGGCTTTTTCATTCAAGTTAAAGTGTTTGTAAAATGTGATATGATTTCTAGTCCAAACAGCTTTTAACTGCAGTTTACACATCTCCTGAGAATCCCAAAGATTTTTGAAATTAGTACATTCAAGCAAACTGTCCTCATATATCCTTGAATCTTTTAAGAGAAAAAAAATAAATCACAGAATTGAAAAAGATGATAATGTTTCTATTTAAAAAGTAAATTCAGTAAATGTAGATGATTTTCTGAAATACCTTACTTACCATGGTATAATCCAAGTATTCTGGTACTTGGTAGGTAAGCAAATTTCTACATTTATTTGGAAATTAGGCAAATCAAGTTTGAATTTGTTTATGTCAAAGTTTCAAGCTTAAATTATTTTAAAGAAACCCTGTTCTGGGGTTTTGGGCAACACTTTYTTGCTAATTAAAATTGGAGACTACTGTGAGGCAGCAGACAGGTTCAGCAGAGCAATAAGGTGTTATTTCTCAAAGTAACAAATGTCTTTCTTATTTGCAAAGCAAAGTTCATTTAGTTTGYTTGTTTTTAAAGAAAAAGAGATTAGGACAATAAAATTAGTGTCTGTGTGGAATCAGCCATCAAAAATGCTGCATAAAATTGYGTGATTAGTCATCAGTAACACCATGTGCTCTTCAAAAAATAGGCCAAACTCACATGCATATTAAGCATGATACACAACAAAGCATTTACTGTCACTCCTGGTAGAGAGCATGCCACACAAAGCATTGTGGAAATTGCAGGTTTGAATATGAGCCTTATTGAAGTCGGATGAAATAGGTCAGTGGTTTCAGTGGGACAAGAATTCTACCATGGTTTTTCAGACAGCTATCAGGCAGAGTTTGTTTTTTTTTTTTTCTTCCTTCAAAGTCTTCTGTGAGTTTATCCATTTTTGATTATGAAAATGTACACTCCTGTTTTCCAGCCTTGCAAGTACACTGTCAAGTCCTTCTATATCTCTGTCTTTGCCCTTTTCTGTATCTACTCCAGTACATTTAGGACAGTGTGACTGGTTTCTCCAAAAAAAGTCTCACATCTGCTCTTCCTAAAATGCACTTTCTGTTACTGTGTCACTGTTAACAAGGCATTCCATCCATAACAAGGCCCTGGGATAATTTTCCTGAAATGTGTCCCTTCCTGCACGCCTCTTTTTTGTTCTTGATTTATTTTCTGTTTAATTTATATATTTTTTAGAAATAAGTAGTATCTGCATGGCAGCCTGCTGCTTTGCTCTCCTGGGCTTTAGTGTAATGTGGGAAAASGAGTGTCCTGCTTCAGGATGTCTTGAGGGAAGTGCATAGGAGGGCTGCAAGAACAGAATCACACTGCTCAGTGACATGGAACCTGAAATCTGCTTACTAAGAATGATGGGTTTGTTGCAGATGCTGCAKTTTTATGCTAGTATTTTATTTCTGCTGCACAGACATGCACCCTGTGTGCCACTCAGCCCTCTGTCACCTCCAGGCCAGCATAGACTGGCACCCTGAACCCAGGGAAACAAGACACATCCAGGCTCTGCCTGTTGGAGAAACCTTAGCCCTGGCATGCAGCATTTGCTCCTCAGGCCTTTTTCATTGGGTTGGGTTGGATTTTCCCTGGGAAGCTGTTTCATAACATTCTTATACACTCTAGATGAGGTCAACATAAGCTGCCAATGGGCTCTCTAAATACACAGCCTCAAGTGGATCTCCCAGTCTTTCTCCGTACCTACTGACAGCAGTTGTCACTGGGATTTCTGATACCCTCTGGTCTCTTGCCTGGAAGTGTTACAGAATTGTGCAGTTAGTCAGAATTTCATAAAGTTCATCTGTTGCTCTTTAGTGGTTTTTGACTGTACTGAAATATTCTTGTCAGTTAGAGCTGGGCTGGTACACTCAAGGTTTCATCTGGGGGATACTTTGCAGTAGACTCCATCCAGTGGCAAAAGAAGTCCATACTACAGTTATGTTAGTGAAACAAGCCACATTGAGCAGGGTGTAGGGGGCATTGCTTTGCACTTTATTGATCATACTTAATTTCTAGTTCTCAAATGGAGTAGTCACTTGATAGATACCCATCTTTTCATTGTTTATTAAATATATAAATATTAAAATAAATTGAACAGAAGTTACTGGTTTTGACAAAGTGTTTTTGAAAATCAGTGAAAATCAATGAGAAATTTATTTCAATGACTTTCTTGAGAGCTAAGAAATGTAGAACTATAACTTCTAGTTACTCAAAAACATAGAAATATAACTTCTATTTACTCAAAGCACCACATGTATTATTTCATGGGTGAAAGAAGTTACTTTTCCCTTTCTGTTCTCTTGCAATGTGGTTTCAAGTTTTAGGCTAACATTAGAGGTTGGTATTATGAGGCTTATTTTATAGTTGAGCTCTTTAATCCCTTTTCTTTATGGCAGCTATTTAATATTGTTGACCTACCCTATCCCAAATGAATTATGGCCCAATGCTATATTGCTTCAGTTTTGCTCTAAATTACTGGAAGAAGAAAGTTTTGTCATCATTGAGTAAATAAGTCTTGAATGTGTTTTCTTTAGCAGATAAATCTGATTGCATTCTTAATGAAAGAGAGTAAGACTGGTTCATAATGCCTTCATTTAGTGCAAGATTACTATCTGTTTAATTTAGTAATGTGTTTATTGTTATGCATTTAGTGTCAACAATATTAGCAAAACTAACCTTGTGCAGCTTATTGGATTCTTAATTCATTTTTAATGGGTCCTAGCATTTAGAAGCATCACATGGATTTGAATTGCAGCATTAGATGCAGATGACAGCAAATCAGAAATTAGTTTTCTCAGTGCTACAATTATCTATGTTTTACCTCACAGGGATTATCAATGAGAATGATAAAATAAATGAAGTTAGAGATATATTCTTCGTTAACTTAAGCAGGAAAGAACAAAAATTAGTCTTATTATTTATTATATTGTCCAAGATGAAGAATTTTTAATTGACATAGGTATGTTTTGTCAGGTCACTGTGATAATTTTATTGTTACTCTGCATTCCTGTGTCTGTTTTTACTTGTTTTTGATGTAAAACTTTTTACTTGTTGATGATGTTCCTTCCCATGGGAAGGAACCACATCAAAACCAGGAGCCCTTGTAGGCTGCAGATGATGCCAGAAGCCTGCTCCAGCACAGGTTTTCCATACTGTAAAAGCCTTTTCCAGGCGTTCACCTCTTCTGGAGGTCTGACGTGGGCTGGAGGTCAGTCTCTTCTCCACCATGGACCTCTCTCTGGGCTGCAGGAGGATCCCTGGATGCCTGGAGCACCTCCTGCCTGTCCCTCTCCACTTACCTGGGTGTCTGCAGAGCTGTTTCTGTCATATATTCTCACTTGTCTTCTCTGGCTGCAGTTGCTTCTGCTCAGTATCTTAAATATGTCATCCYGGAAGGCACTGCCAGTGTTGCCTTTGGGCTTGGCCTGGCCAGCAGTGGTGGGCCCCTCTTGGAGCTGGCTGGCTTTGGATCTCTCAGGCACGGGGGAAGCTCCTGGCAGCTTCTCACAGAAGCCACCACTGTAGCCCCCCACTAGCAAAACGTTGTCATGCAAACCCAAAGCAACTTTTTAACTGGGACACTACAGAAAGAGGAGCCCAGGAAAAGTTCAGATTTCTTCTCTGGTTATTGTCACATGGGAATGATTGAGACCCATCCTTTTGAATAATTCTGTACATACAAAGTATTTTTACCCATTTCATTGAAAAAATCTCAATTGTCTTTATTCTTTTCTCCTTTCATATGCTGCAGATTATCTTTTGTGCCTTTAGAGGCATACCACCACTCACACATTTCTGTTTATAATTTCTTAATTGGGAATATCTGCTAAATGTAGATATAATAATATAGTGATAGGCAGTGGGTAGTGGAAAACTAGCCCTGAGTAGGAGACTGAGCTGGCTGCAAACAAGCTAAAATGTCTCCTCAGCTTAGTGATGTGTGAAGACACTAGTTCATATTYCAGTGGTGGAATAATTGCATGCAACTTTTCCTGGAGTTGGAGTAAATAGCACATGCCATTTGGCTTTGGGAATAAGCTTGTCTGCTGCTCAATGGGAAATTTTGTTCCATTGCTCAGTGTTGATAAAGTGAAGCAGCATGGTACCTACTTCACCATATGGAAACATAGCTTACCCAACAGATTGAATCCAACTTTTTTGGAAATAGATTTTGTTTTTGTTCTTGCCTCTCAGGCTATTTAAAAAGGCTGGTTTGTGTTGTTCTTTTAGTAAAAAGGGTAGACAGAATACTTGAGCTGTTTTCTGTAATCTTTCCCTCAATGGTTATTCAGAATTACCTGCTGGTCTTCAAGCTAAATCATGGTAGACTCCTTTTCTATTGTGTTCTCTACTATACACTGAGTAAATAAAAGCAAACAACATAGTGTGGACCCAAATGCTATGTCCAATACTTTAACATTATGCTACATGCAGAATTTTTAAGCTTTTTTGTGTKCTTCTAACTATTTGGTCTTGGAGTGATAACATGAAGTAGCAATCTGTATCTCYGAAATTGTCAATAATCTTTTCTTTCTGCTGTTACTTGCATTTATGAATTTCTTTGGATTTTGGACCAGGTTGGGATATCTAATTACCAAAACACATTTGCAAGTGCTGTAAAAAAAACAGAATAATGAAATTAATTTCCTAAATTAAAAAAAAAAAAGGGGGGGTTTATCAATCCCTTTGTGATACGTTCTTCAACTGTTATGTGTAACTTTGGAAACYTCTGTGATGAAAGGATAAAATAGTGGGAGGAGTAGCCTGAAATTATAGGAAATAGAGCACATTTAAAACATTTTAAAAAAAGTATTTGCAAAGCCACAGTACCTCTTTATTACAGAACTGTCCTTTGGTAACTCATTAATTAGGCCTTTCCTTTTTAAAGGAAGTGTCCACATTTTAGAACAAAAGGCTAGGATAAAGCCTCTTCAAATTAGAAAAATCAACTAATACACAAGAGGTAAAATTAGGGCCCAAAAATTTGTCCCTTTCAAGGAGTACCCTGACTTCTGTGCATAAATGTGGGCATAAAGTAGTCATCATGACAGATTTTAACTTCAATATATATGTATTAGCTCCTGCAATTTCCACTCTATGTTTCTAGTTAGGCATTTCTAGTTTTGCAGGCTACCTCTTCCCCTGTTATAAGCATAGCAGAGCTGCTATTTTCCAGAGATAAAAGTTTAGTGTTGGTGAAAAGTGTTGAATTTGCAGCTCTGGAGAGGGATTTTCTCTCTCCAGTAAGCAAATGCCATTTCAAAAGCAGCACCATAAAAAAACCYCAAAGAAACATCCTAGGCAATTAAATAGCTCCAGTCTTGTCTGGAATGGATACACCTGTAATGTTAGAAGATATTTAGTCTTATAGGCATGCACAGCTGAGAACAAACCCTGTAAGGATGTTTATTGTTAAGTTAAAAATGCTTGGTCTTCCTTGAAGAAAGGAAATGCCAATGGTTTATCTTTCGGGTCTTTTTCAAAGACAAACTGATGGCTGCTCATGTTCCCTTAAAAGATAATATGTGACTCTTTCTTCTGGCATCAGTTCAGTTTCCACATCTTCTGGGTGCCACATCTTCTAGCCTATAGAAGACAGTCTTTGACCTGTATGTAAACTGTGACTTTTCTACATAATAGTGAGATATCATGCAGTCTTTACATAGCCTTTTAAATATTTTTGACTACTTCTTTGTAGGGGCKACAATCTACTCGCTGTTTTTTATACCAATTTTAGTTCACTAGTGTTATGAATCAGATAAACAATGAGGAACAGTTTTGTTCTGATCAGTGTATGGGTTTTGTGGGGTTTTAAGTTAAATCTTTGTGAATTAAATGAGTTTTTTCTTACAAGTTGACCAAGTTCTTCCACATTAATAACTTTTCAGTCTTCTCAGGTTTAGCAGTGGCAAGGAGGCAGGTAATTTCCATTCAGTACTTTTCCATAAAGAAGACTTGATAAAACTGATTTTTTAAATTAACTATAATGTGCAAAATCATATTCCTTTTCTCTGAAGAATAATAGCAATATAAAAGGACTAGAGAATCCTAAACTGACAGATATTACAGATTAAATTTTCTATCCAATCTTTTCCCATTCAGTTCAGGTTAAATGACTGTGGTAGCTTGAACATCACTGAATTTAGAGYGGAGGAATAAATGAAAGTATGTTGGCAATGGTCTGACAGTATGCTCGTTGATTAACATTTGGGTCAAAAAGTGGTGTAACTTGCTGAACTTTTTAGAGAAATTGTCAAGTGGTAGCATGGGGAACAAGATTTAAATTYACAATGTTTTAACTGAGACTAGGAAAGGTCAGCAGTAAATCTTAAATCAGATTTCTGAAGAAGTCAATGTGGTATCCAGAAGATAAATTAATTCTATAAAGTGGGATTTAAACTGAGCAGTGCCTTAGCAACTGTAAATATTTRCATGTGGATGAGGTCACCTTATATCTGACAAATATTCACTTTACTGATACTTCTGTATAATTATAATTTATGTGCAGCTCAGGACCAGTGTTTAAAATTTACATGTGATAATTTTAAATRTAAGATAGGTTGTCTTTTCCCTGAGGTGCTGAAAATAATTAAGCCATATGTTCTGTAAGTGTTAGGAGAGACTAAGTTCTWTACAAAATATATTTTGTCTACAGATTTTCATACAGTACCATATGATAGCTGCTTCCTTTTCATTGTATAGGCTAGAAGATGCCAACAGTGTCATGGCWGATTCCAGCCCAAATTCACTTCTTTATTTTATGGAGGCTGAAAARCAGCAATTAGAGATTTATGTTTGATACTGTGTGACTCAGCAGGATGCTTCTGTGCATTGTCTTCCCTGCTGCAAACCTTTGAAAACACTGAGGCTGAGTCCACTTAGCTTTGCCCTWTCACCCTTTGTAGCACCTTCAGAGATGGGGATTCTTTACTGGAGAGRTGGAAATTGTGAAGTCTGAGGAGGTCTCAGTAGATGTAATTGCTGCCTCTCTCTTCCACACAGTGGGTAAAATTGCTTCTTCTCTTGTAGCAGAAGGMAAATCAGAGCTGTGTCGATCCCCCAGAAGCCAGGTGACAGATTGCTGACAGCAGAAGATCTGGCTTAGGGAGAGTGACTTTACTTTTTCTCTTGGGAAGCCTCCTACAACAATTTTATGAGTGTGTATTTGTTGAAGCTGTGATGTGCTGTTACTAATATTTCTGCCATGGCATCTCCTTTGCCTGTCATAGTGAAGTGTAGGTTTGCTGATCTGTGCTAAGTATATCACTTTGTGTTGCTTTTAATCCTGGAGACGTACTTAATGGTGTGCCACAAAGGGAATAGTTTAGTTTTTCTAAGTGTGATTCAGCCTGAGGTGGGAGAACYGATTTACTTAAGGAATGGAGACTGTATTTATGGCTGTGAATTTCTGCTTGCTAAATCTGATTCAGAAAAATGTTCTTCTCTTCCTTTCCTCCCATGTCTCTTCTTCATAATTCTTTGGGGAGGGATTTTTATTTTTTTTTTGAACTGGGTCCACTGGGTCCTCATTATGTAAAAAATACTGCAAAGTTCTTTTAAGAACTGCCACAGTGAATGCACAGTCTTCCTGTATCATCAGCTCTTGTTTAGTGACACATAATACAGTAATCTGTCATTTCARATCAGTGCTGTTCTAGAAAACAATCCATGTCACCTGAACAAGAACTTACCCTGTTTATGTCTTTGAGTATGTCACTGAATGATGTAAGACAGTAAGACAGCTACTGTAAACAAAAAAAAAAATCCCATAACAAAAGTGTATTTGTGTGGTAATTTCAGTAAGTATGGRTGCCAGACCTGCAGCCATTGCAGAGAAGCCAGCTACCAAACATTAACCTATTAATCATTGTTACTCTAATGTTGCTAAATATGATGAATCTATGAAGAAATTATTAATTTTGTTCCTTACAATGACCTATCCTGCCCTGATAGCTAAAAAAAAAATATTTTCTGTAAGTAAAATCATTAGCTCATTAAAAAAAAGAAAGTTCTGACAAGAAATTGAACAGGAATTACTTCAAAGAAAAATCCAGATAAATCATTTAATACAATTCTAGCAATGCTTGTGACCAACTTCGAAAAAAAATTTGGGTTGTGTTTCAAAAGCATACCRTAATATTTTTTGGTTTATTTTTGCTAACATTCAAAATCCAAGTGAAATTGTTGATGTTCTGTTTTTGTGTSCCCTTGCAGGAGTAACTACTGTGTTGACAATGACAACACTAAGCATCAGTGCCCGAAATTCACTCCCCAAAGTAGCATATGCAACAGCTATGGATTGGTTTATTGCTGTTTGTTATGCATTTGTATTYTCTGCATTAATTGAATTTGCAACAGTAAATTATTTCACAAAACGAGGATGGGCCTGGGATGGAAAAAGTGTAGTGAATGATAAGGTAAGTCCTAAGGAAATAGTCTTATTTCCAGTCAATTACCTAAACCAGCTGTGATATATTGTTTTAATATTTTGCTATATTAAAAAAAAAAAGAAGATACTTTAAATCAAAAGAATGTAGATGTATTTTCTGTCCTGAACAGAGATATATCTGCCCTTATGTAGCTAATCTCATTTGGTCTCACTAATTCAGAATTAGTTATCAAGAACATTTATTTTTATTTTAGGAACTGTCTGTCTTGTTTTTTGACTCCTCAGATGAAAMTGTTCATCTGGTTATTCATAARATTTAATCCAGATTATATTAGTTGATCATCTTTTTAATTTTTTTAATTCAATTGTGTTGGAAATAAGGAAAAAATACAAAAATATAKAATGTATATTAATTTTCAGGGTATATAAGGTTTAGAAAAACAAATTAATATATATGTAAGTACTGTGAATAACAAAATCTAGAACTTCTGAACATTTCCAGTATTCTGAAACTTCTCCCTAATGATARCTAGACATTAATTTAAAAACTATTTTAGATAGCAGATGTATAAAATTCTTCACTTATGATGCATTGCTGCTTTGAGTACACAGAAATACAGACATGCCTTAATTTTCTGGTCTTTATTATGGTGTAGCMATGATGGAATGAAGTTTTAACCTGATAGAAGTTCTCATTTCACAAATAGAATTAGCTGGATAACACCTAAATTTATGTATTTGCAGTTTAGAATTGTAATAACACAGAAAAATTATTAAAGCTTACTYGTTTTGACTGCCTTAATATATTTTATCCTTTTTTCCTATCTCAGTCCTTGATTTTACCAGTGAAAATAGATTTCTTCTGAAAAATACAGATTTCTGTGRTTCTTCTTAAAATAGGATAGACTTTTATTTGCTTCCTAAATGATTATAATAAATGTGAAGCAGGTTTCATTAACTGATTTCTCATCATTTTGAATGCATAAAGAAGCAAAATGTTCAGTTAGTAGCGAAGGAGAAAAAGAAGAAATGTTCATTCTTCATAATTCCCTGTGACTTCTGGAAGGGCATGAACTATCCATAACTTCAAGATCTGTTGCCTCCYGCTGGAGGCAAATCAGGGCAAGTTTATCAACATGTCATGAGTGAAGSTTTTCAGACTGGCACATTGCCCTGGCWTTGCAATAATGCAGGGAGCCCTTAYAAACTCTCTGATCATCCTTTGGTTATTCCTTGGAAGTAGGACAGCRTTGTCTCATGATCTTAGGAGTGGCAACTGTTTAACAGCTAGGCAGTATTCCTCCCTAGGAGTGACAACAACATCCACTACATTCTAAGATTTATATCTCATCCATGTGTCCAGTTCTCTACTTTCTTCAAACAGACTTAAGCTTTTAATGTAGTCATAGTTTTTCATACAGAAATATTGATCAGTTTTATAACTTGATTTGGTAGTTTGCTCTTTTTTTTTAGCTGAATGCATTTGTACATCTAAAGCCAGGCTTACTCTTCACCAATTGAAATATGTTTCCTTAGTGACAGTGTGTGTTCACATATGGAAATTCTTTTCTAAGGGCTGTTGACATGGAATTGGCCTCACAGGAAAGCAGGTGCAGGAAAAAGCTACGTATTTGATCAACTATTTTTTACACTCAAGTAAATAAGGAACAATGCTGGATTCCCACCTGATTCCCAGATTCTCCCTTTATGTGACACTGTCTTCTAAGACAAGGTATTTTGGGCACAACATCTAACCATGAAGATCTTACCAAGTTTTTTAGATGGCCCAGATAAATAACAAATTGGATTTAATTTAAAACCAAAATTGCAAATGGAATAGATGCCTCCCAGTGGAAGTAAAAAATTGAAATGCACCTATATGAGAAATGTCWCTAGAATTCCCTTACTTGTGTCTCTTCCATCAGATCAAAAATCAAAACAAACCAATTTCTTATATGATCCAGAAGTTAACTGTTTCTTCATCTGCTTAATTCTGAGCTAAATCTAATATTTCTTTGCTTGTCTCTAAATTACATACATATATTTTAAATTACATTATATTATTGCATTATATTTTATGTATAAATGATATACGTTATATATATATATTGCTTCCTGAGAAACTGCCTTCCATTCTTTCCTGTAGATTATTAGAAATTCCTTAGTCTGAGGGTGCTGCAAAGCACTGGATCAATTTACTGCATTACAGTCTTGTTGCAGAGCTAGTCTGTGAACCTGTGTATTGGTRTAAAACCCCAAGCCTGTGTTCATTCCCTGTACATCCCTGTGCCCATGCATACTCATGGACTCTCCAGTGAACTGCTCCAGTTGAACTTTAGCCCTTTGAAAGCGTACACAATCCCATTACAACACAGAATTGGTGAAGTTGGAGTTGACCTCTGGAGATCTTTAAATTTATCTCCCCTAGTGCAAGCAGGTCAGCTAGGGATGGTTGCTCAGGATCATTGTCGAGATATTTTTAAAATATTTTGAGGATGAAGATTCTACAACATCTCTAGGTAACCTGTGCCAGTGCTAGGTCATGCTCATAGTAAAAATTGGAGGTTTTTTAATATTTAARTGGAATATTCTGTATTTCATTTTGTGCTCATTGCCTCTTGTCCTTCCACTGGATTTCACTGAGAAAAGTCTAMTTTCTTTATTCTCAGATATTTACCTACATTGATAAGACTCCCCCTGAGCCTTCTCTTTTCCAGGCTGAACTCTTGGCCTTTTATATTTCAGATGCTTCTGGCTTTAAATCARCTCCATGGTCCTTCACTAGACTAGTTTCATTGTGTCCATATCTCTCTTGAAGTGGGAAGCACAGAACTGGATCCAGCACTCCAGATGTGCCTCACTAGAGCTGAGTCAAGGAGAATGATCCCTTCCCTTGGCTGGCTGGCAACACTCTRTAATGCAGCCCAGGAGGCTGCTGGCCTTTGTTTCTGCTCACTGCTGGCTTGTGTTCAACTTTGGTGGCCACCTGGACCCCCCAGACTTTTTCTACAAAGCTGCTTTCTAACCTGTTAGCCTCAACCTGCACTGGTGCATAGCTTATTCCTCCCCAGGTGCAGGACTTAAATTGCCCTTCCTGAACTTCATTAATTCCATCCCACTGTCCTTCTTCTATTTTTTAGGTTCTTAGTCCTGTTTTCATCATTTTTATGCATTTTTTTAAACTAATAGTTGATGAAAATCAAATAGTTCTAGGGCTAAATCTCAGCTCARTTCTAAAACTATCAGTCAGGATTCCTTCTTTCACTTAATTGCAATCTCTTCCTGACCTCTCTATATGTGTATCTGTGTATATATATGTGTGTAAACACATCTCCAGAGTCTCTAAAAATGTATACCCATTAACTGAAATTCATTTATTTGTTAGTGGTATGTTATGACATGCCCAAATAATAGTCATACTAGTTGTATGTGAGAAAGGTGGCCTAATTTTACAACAATGATGGGTAACCTTCAAAGAAAACACTGCAAAGAACTTGCAGTTCTGTTGTAAGGAGGCAGATGCAAAGCCACTACAGAAAGGCCAACTCTTTTCCAATTATGCTTACCATCACAGTAACAAAGACTTCTTCACATAACTTCAGTAGGGCATTTGATGGTGCTAGAGCATCTTATGCCACCTCAACCTTATTTTTGTGTAGACTGGAAATGTCTGTCTTTATATCTGAATTTATCAGCATGGTATTTTTTTAATATGCTCGCTTGTTTCTTTTACTTTTGAAATTATGTTTTATTAAGTCCRTTCTGGCAAATACACATGAAATATTTAACTTCCTGCTGTCTTCCAATAGAAAAAAGAAAAAGCATCTGTCATTAAGAAAAATAATGCCTATGCAGTGGCTGTTGCCAACTATGCTCCAAATATTACCAAGGACTCAGTGCTACCAACCATCTCCAAGAGTGCTACAACTGCAGAACCCAACAAGGCAAAACCAGAAGCAAAGCCACAAGAAGCAAAGAAGACATTCAACAGCGTTAGCAAAATTGACAGAATGTCTAGAATAGTGTTTCCAGTCTTATTTGGTACTTTTAATTTAGTGTATTGGGCTACATATTTAAACAGGGAGCCTGTCTTACTTGGTTTTGCTCCATCAACTTAAAAGCTGACTTGCACTGAGGACTTCAAGCATCATTCTAATCAGATAGGTTGTTCACTATGTACAGTCCGACTAATAACTGCTAATMTGTGAACCATTATGTACAGTGTGTATATAAATGTCTTGTCTGTGTGTCTCCAAAGGAGGGGCACAGTGTTAATTCATGGGTCTGTAAACAGATAGCACCCATGGCAAATACAGCCAGCTCTTAAAAAGTTAAACCCAGGGGACTTCTGTTAAACTAGGATTCAAATATACAGAAATATATTCTCTCCATACAATGAGATGAAGATGTGATCCTACATAATTATTTAGGAGCAGTATTTTTTTAATTTAAAGTTAAAATATTTTTCTATAAAGGAACTAATTCTACTTTAGTGAAAGAGACTGTCATTTAAAAAAGTGATTTTTTTAAAAAGGTGTAATTGTTTCATACAACAGCAGTACCCGTGTACATAACAGAGTACGGAGGTCGTACAGTTCTGCTCTTCACGAATATTCTGGATACAAGTTAGACTGAAGAGGTAATAAACACTACTATATGGCAAAAGCCACAAGTTTCTTACTTCTTTCTCTTGGAAGTTGTTAATAAATTAATCTAATTGATTTCAGGGAAAAGGGTTAATCAAATTCAGTATCAACCAACTTCTGCTAGTGAGATACTTATTTTTTCACTGTTTTATTTATTTGATATTACTAAGATGGATTGTCTAGTTCAGCAAAGCTGGAATTTTTTAATTATAATTTTTCATTTTGTTCTTAAATTATTTTCAGATTTATAGAATTGCTCAGAAATTTTTCAGGTTTATCAGTAATATAATATACTTTTTTTCTTTGCCTAATGTTTTCCTATAGCCTGCCATTAAAATATTTACCTGTATTTGTCCCAGGAAGCACTGTTTTCAAGGGAAACAAGAACCATAATTTAAGTTCAGGAATATGTCCATATAATAAAATTTACTGCTGCTTTTGTAAATTGCAACTTTACATTTCGCTGACATAACTTTACAACAACTTTGTATACTAGAAATGATTTTGCTAAGATTTGAATGTTATTTTTTTAATAAAAGGTCATGCATCATCAGTAGGCATCAACTGTATTTCATATACACAAATATAACAAAATTGGATCTGGCATTGGCAATTTTATAAGAACGTTTAATACTATCAGTAAAATTGTTTTTCTTCTGAGCCTTTGCAAAGATTCTTTATGCCCCTAAAGGCCTGGTAAATCATAGCATAGATAATAATTGTGTACTGTATTTAGATTTTAGTATACTTGGCCAATGAAAAATATTTTGATTCACACATACATTAGCAGTTATTAGTTGACCTTTAAAAAAGATACACCTTTATGATGATGTCTTCTAGTAGGGACATATGTAGTCGTATAGTGTCATTTATTGCAGTTTTGTACAGTAACTTGAGTATAGTGCATAAACTAGATATGTTCAGAGTTTAAAAAAAGTTGTACAAATATTTCTAAAATCAAATAAAAGAGCATCTTAAGACATGCAAGTGTGCTAAAAACAACAAAGAGAAACACGGCTTTCTTTTGCTGTTTTATTTTCTTGCTTTTTTCTTTGCTTTTGATGTGATTCTGTTTTGTACTTTGTGTGACAGTATAGATGCCAAGGTCACAAATGCATATTATAAATAGAATTAATAGTTAAGACAGAGTTGACATCAGTAAAATAAAGACATGTAGTAGGTTGTAAAAGAAAGGGAGAAGTATGGACAATGCAATGGTGTGTATTCCTTGAATTCCCTCTAATTAAACTGTCAGACTAAACCTTTCTCATCAACAGTAGCTTAAAAWTGAGCACTTTACTCAGAACATTAAAATAAAAATATCCTTATTTTCATATATATTTATATGTAAATGTAGATCTTCCATGTAACATGGAGATGTGTGCAATAGTGTGATTATGAACAAAAGGCTAGAAGGCAAGCAATAAAAAAAGGGATTTTTTCATGGTATAAGCAAACATTTTAAAAATGTTTCATTTGTAAATTATAAATTTTCCCTTCAACATCACATTGTCCAGGTATGAATAAATATATAAATATGTACATATGTACAAATAATTGTAAATATTAGGACTGTAGAAAAATCCTTTCACTTTTAGCTCTGTTTTTGGCAAAGGGCTCTGACTGTACAGTTTAATGGAGGCCCCTGTTAAAATGCTCTTGAACTTGAATAGCTTGATTATTTTCTGTGGCTGAGGTCTCCTTCATGTGACCTAGTGAGAGTTCTTACCTTCTCTTCATATCAGCAAGGTCTAGGGACTCTCCAAACCTCACCAGACTGGGGTATGAGGAACAGAGGTTTGTGTTTCACCCTTGGCTACATCCCAGGTAYTCCAACCCTTCTCAGTGTTGAAACTGTTGTGTATTTCTTCATGCACGACACTGTATAGTCAGAACTCTGCCCATGCCAAATACGAGTGTGCTCAGTCATGTTGAATTACCTGATAAGGAAGGATTTTGCATCCTTATCCAAGAATGGGACCTCCTCAAAGGCTGTTAATGGGAAAGTCTTCTCCAACAAGACTTCYCTGGAAAAGAACATCTGGGTAACTCACAGCTGCATGCAAAAAGCATATCTTCAGTTTGCWCAAGAAGCCCAATGCTGTCTCATGTTAGTCAGCCCTGCTGCTACTGCTTTTACTGGGTACAACTCCTTTTTCATTCATTGACCCTTTTCTCTACACTTGCTTGAGTCAGTAGAAAAAACCAGGCATTTATCACCTGGTAAAGTTACATTTATTGCCCACTTATATAGAAAAGTATGCATACTATATAAACCCAGTGGAAAAAAACCCAAAACATTTAAAATATTTACATGCAGTTATTGTGGGTGTCAGCAAGGCTTTTAAATGGGCGTGCTCTGGAAAATTTAGTTCGTTGGTCTGCATTAAAGCAATCTCCTGCTATGGGAAGAAGAAGTATTCTTTACTGTTGCACTGCTGAAACAAAGTGGCCCAACTGGTACACATAWGTTACAAATTTGTAAGACTACCAAGTGGAAAAGTGAATATAATCTAAAGATTTAAGTGAATGGGAGCATCATGCAAGGAATACCAGAATGCAAGAGTTATGCCTTATTTTCATTTAGAAGGAATCTGTGTCATTTTATTTGGCATAGAATCTGTGTCTGGATTTTTAAAACTAATGTCACAAATCTATATGCCAAATATGTTGAGCCTTCCTATAATTTGAGTAAATCTTAAATACTTAAAGTGGGGAGGATGAATGAGAAAATGCAAGTCACTTCACTATCAAGGACTTGCACACAGAATCTGCCAGTGAATTTTTTGGTTGACATATTAATCTAATTTATTTCTCCCATTATTCTTGGGTCAGCGTGTCATATTTTATGACTTAAGAAATTAATAAAATAAATACAAAGGTAAAACACTGTGGTAAAGTTAGATTGGAATTACAGTAATTCTAAATGAGGTTTATGAAATATCCAGTGTAATACTGGGGCACATACTTCTGAATGCATGTGTCAGTTAATTCAACAATAATTTATAAATTACCATGAAAAGTTGAGATGAGCACAGTTTATCAGCCAGAGTTGTCTGCTGGGGACTTCAGGAGAGGAGAGTAGCTTTAAAACTTCTCAGTTATGCTGTGGCCAAGTAAATTACCTCCACYTGTCATATGTGAGCTAATTCAACTTGTAACTTCTGCATTGTTGAGCATCTTTAAAAAAAAAATATGGTAGGCGTTCTGAGATACGARCTTTAGTTTGGGAGACTACTCATACCATTGACCATTATTTTAAAATAAGGAGCCAATTTGCCTGTATAGTCACAAGAAAGAGCATCTAGAGACTGAACAGGAGCCTTACTGAATCACCTTCCCTTCCCAGTGGTTACAGATAATATAGGGKGTGATGAGACTTCTGAAAAGTGACCAAAAACTGTCTGCATGAAATCAACCAGAAGCAGCAGGGAGGAGGTAGGGATGTAAAGGAGAGGAAAGGAGAAAAGAGAGCACACAAATGGCTTTGTTACCATGGCAGTGGAATGTGAGGTAATTGAGGAAGTCACTGAGGGAGGTAATGTGTATTTTTGTTTCAGCTTCAGTTCTGAGCCTTCATTGCCACATGTGAGTTGTGGGACAGTAACTTCTAGAGCACATAAAATGGAAAATGCTTGTAAAATTCTACTGAACTTGAGGGACCTGAGTTGTGCCTTTGAAAGTGAGAGGCCTCTACTGACTGCTTTGTGAAAACAGACCATGCAATGCCATGTGTCTCCTGCTGTTTGAAACATCTTGGGTGGAAGGAGAAAAGAAGCTTCAGAAATTAAGTAGAATTTTGCTAATTCTACACTTTGTTTTCTTAAAAAGCATGGCTTTCACTTAAGCACAGAGAGTCAGCACTCATCCTCCATACCTCTCATTCCTATTCTGAAAGCTTAGTGCACAGGTTTTGCCTTGACCTTCGCAAAATAGATGAAGTCTTTGGTGCTGAACGTTACCACTCCTAACAAATTTGCATGAAAGATTATTTCAGTGTGGATATGAAACTGTCATCATMCATGCCCAATTATGTGCAGACACATAATACTAGAATTTATAAAGCCATGCAATGACTTTTAAAGTAGAGGAAGAAAACATTTTAAAATAAACCCAGTAAGTTAAATAGCGTCATTTAAAAAACACAGAGTTTGACAATTGTACAAATGTCTGAACATGCCTAAATAGACTCTCTGAGTATGGTATAATTTCAGATAATTTATAAAGTTTTTGTCTTTCAGACATTTAAATGCTAAAATAATTATGTGAATTTACGTAAAAGTCAGATCACCTTCAGCCTTGAGTAAAGTGAATGGTTCTTTATGAAGCAGTGTTAGAATTCCTTCCATCTCATTCCAGCGATGGTGAACCTCCTGCTAGAATGCTCTTAGAGTGCAATATAAATTCAACTTACACCCTTTAATGTATCTATTTTTTTTTTTTTTATTTTTAGTCAAGGAAACCTCTACCTCATTTCTGTAGATGACCCAAACTCTCTAATAAATAGAACTTTACATTATTTTCTAAATCCGATTATTAATTAAAGCCATCTGAGAATCAGTGAAGGAGTTTAGGTATTTAGTAGTAGAAGGCTCAAAACTTTGTTACAATGCATGGCATATGTTAATCACATAAAATGKTTTTTTTCCCTCTACTTTAAACCACTTAATTTTTTAGATACAGATCTTTCTAGGTGAATCCTATAACTTGTTTTTAGTGTCTGTGATTATATCTTACTGGAAGAGGATACATTTTGAGGGCTTGACATTTCTGATGAAGATCAGGGCAAAATTTGCACTGAATTTAAAACTAATTCACATCCTCATCACATTAATCTCTATCAATGAAGTCAGTAAGGACTTTTACAGAAGAGGAGTACACCTAACTACACCTGGACTCTCCTTTGGGTATGCATTGTGAGTTCTTTAATACATGAAAATAAGCCCTTAAAAGAAGTGTCAACCATACTGAACTACAGGACTTTATGTCTGKTTTTTTCATGTCATTTATTAATGCCCTTTAATATTGTGAAAGTGGTATAAGTTAGGATGAGGTGATRACACTAACAAAAAGGAATTTGGAGGATACTTTAAAATATGCAAGATGATGTATACTCTTCCTCTAGTGTTGGAGTCTACATAAATATATATGATTATATTTTTATTGTTGGATAATTTAAAAGTTCTATTTTGCTTTCAAATTCTTTACATAATGTTGTGAATACTTCACTCAGTAAGGTGTTCTGGARTGTGTCCTTGTGCATTCAAGGTTTTTAATGATTGCAATGAGTGCTTTCATTCATCTGGTACTAAAAGGGGTGCGCTTCAACAGGTTGAAGTGTATTTGTTTTCCAATATTTTATCCATCAAACTGTGCTGTTGAGAATGGATGGAATTAGTGAATRGAACAAGATACTACTTTGATCAACTGCTTTTGATATTCTTTATTAGAGGTTCATTTTGGCTGAATTTATCAGTTTATAGGCTACTGTAGCTTAGCAATAGCACGGAATGCAATGTAGTACTTTACATCTGTTAGAATACATATGCACCGTATCTATAAACTGTTAAAAAAATCAGTTCCTAAACTGCACCCCTTCACCCTCTCCCCTCCAAATAGTCACTTTATTAGGAAACATTTGAAGGCACTTTAATTTTAATGGAAGTGATTACACTAAATGTTGCTTTACTTGATTAAAATAAATAGTAAAAATGAAGTGGTCTCTGATTCATACACGGTTTGCAATTTCTCAGCTGGGCTGGAGTCAGAAAACATTTATGCGTTGTATGACAAATCTACTTTAGTGAGTCACTTAGGTGTGAAAATGTATAGGACTTGGAAAATAGGCACTCCCAGTATATTAAAAAAAATAAGGGAATGGGAAGAATGAAACAAATAATTTTGAAATTAAACACCAATCAAATATGCACAGTAAGAAACTGCATGATAAATGTAAGTATACTTAACCTTGAACATCAATGTCATATAAAACCTTCTGGGTGACAGTTTACTTATTTAGTAGGTTTCATAGTTATAAATAATTAAAGAAGATGATAATATTCTGTAATTTGTGACCTTGTTTTAACTGGGAAAATTGTTACTTTTCTAAAATGTAAAAGAAATAACTGGATTTATGTTTGAATGTGTCACTGCTTGCTGTTGAAGAATATTTATTAACCACATGCAAAATATTGCTTAACATTATCTTTTTGTACTTCTTATTAAAGTTAATTTAAATATAGCACATTTTGTATTTTTGTTTTTAATGCTTTGACAGCACAAATGTTTAATTCCCTTCATGTCTTTTCTCTTAGGACTTCTRTATGGGTTTTTCATTTTCTTGTTTTTAAACAACTGATTACAGYCTCTATGAAGGTGGGTTTTTATTACAGACAGTATTTCCCAAAGGAAACAAACAATACATTGGAAAGAAAATATTCCTTAGCTTGGTGAGAGTTTAACAGATTTCCTGTTTATATAATGAGAATACCCTCATGTAATCATATTACAAGTGGCAATGTTTCATATTTTCTGAAGGTTATAAAACATGTTGCTGCTGGGTATACACTAACAACCAAATGATGTGGAGCATAAGAAACCTCCCACCAGACAGCTTAATTCATCAGTGGGAGTATATGGGGTGACAAAGCTTACTTAGAAACAAACAAAAGACTGTTAGTAAGGTGTGGGTTTGGCTTTGGTTTTTTTTTTATTTTAAAATGAGCATTCTGATTCCAATGGAATCAGTGGAAAAGCTTTCAGTGGAAAAACTATAGATTTTTCTGGGATGACCCTTTCTTTTCCTATAAAGTTGCATCATGAACTCACAAGAAATGCATAAATGTTCTGCATGGATGATGAAGAACATGACATCCTTCTGTCCAAATTAGAGAGACAYGGATTTGAGACTATATGATGGGTCAGGAATTGGCTGGATGGACAAAGAGAGTTGTGGTAAGTGGCTCAGTGTCCAGGTGGAGGCCACTGGCAAGAGGTGTCCCTCAGGGCTCTGTTTTGGGATTGATGCTCTTCACTRTCTTTATCAAGRGCACAGACAAAGAGATCCATGCACCTTCAGCACGTTTACCAATGACACAAAGTTAAGTAGTGCAGGTRACACAATAGAAGTAAGGGATGSCATTCAGGGGGACCCGGACACWCTTGGGAAGTGGGCCCATGGGAACMTCATGAGGTTCAGCAAGTCCAGGTGCAATGTGCTGCACCTGSATTGGGGCAGTSCCAGACATGAGCCCAGACTGGGAGAAGACATCATTGAGAACAGGCCTGCAGAGAAGGGCTTGGGGGCTCTCATGGATGAAAATAGGGCCATGGCCCATCAGTGTGCCCTCACAGCTCAGAGGGCCACKGTTAYCCTGGGCTGCATCAAAAGCAGCTCGAGGGAGGTGATTCTCCCSCTCTGCTCTGCCTTGGTGGGACCCTACCTGAAGTACTGTGTGTCCAGGTCTGGGGTCCTCAGCACAGGAAGGACATGGACGTAGTAGAGCAGGTCCAGAGRRGRCCATGAAGATGCTCAGAGGGCTGGGACATGTCCTGTGAAGACAGGCTGAGAGAGCTGGGTTGTTCAGCCTGGAGAAGGGAAGGCTATGGGGAGATCTCATTGTGRCCTTTCAGTACTTCAAGRGGGCTTATTAAAAAAAGGARGTGGGACTTTTTAYGTGGGCAGGTAGTAATAGGAGAAGGGAAAATTGTTTTTAAAATATAACACAAGAKATTTAAATTAGATATTAGGAAGAAATTTTTTACTCTGAGGGGGGTGAGGAAGTGGCACAAGTTGCCCAAAGAAGTTGTGGATGCCCCATCCCTGGATGTGTTCAAAGCCAGGTTGGGATGGAACCTGGTCTARTGGAAGGTGTCCTTGCCTATGGCAATTTATGGAGTGCTGAGGGAGTAACAGCAATGCAGAAAATTATCTAAAATAACTATATTTTAGATATTTTTTCAGGAAACTCTTAATCCAAAAATCAGACTGTAATGAATAAGGATTTAGTTTCAACAGTGTGCTTTATGTATGGATAAGAAGCAAACAGGGGCCTGAGTAATATTTGCAGAGTTGACAAATCACATGGGAGAAAAGAACCATTTAATAGATCCAGCATGGAAAACATTTTGAACATTTTGTCCTGTGCATTTGTGGTAGATAGGAGTCAGAGTAAAAGTGAAAGATGAATATTCATAACATTTTAAATATTGAAAAGCAACTCTGCTTTCAAGTTTTTTGCAGATCTTTKGAGACCCTGGTATAACTTATTAAAGAGGAAGGAATTTAATGTCTCTTCAATTTTCCAAAGATTAGCATCACTTTTTGCTAATGCTGGACATGAGAGACAAATACAAAGAATGTGACAGTTTTATGAAGATTGCTGATTTTTTAGAGCAATATATTTAACTGCTGCATTCCCCTCCCCCCCCAATCAATTGTTAATATTGGAGGTAGTARTAACCAGCAGTAAAAATTGCCCTCTAGTTGTGGCTTGACATAGTGCTCTTAAACCTTTCTGATGGAACACATATTCCTTCAAAACACCTTTCTGTTTTTCCTTTCTACCACAGCCACCTAACACTAAACAGGTTAGTTCTCAGAAATGRCAGTGGTGGGAGTTTAGAGTCAATCACCCTTCAAGTTTCATTATAGGTAGAGTTCAGCTGTTTTTAGTGTAGGTTGTATACAATGGTCCRTGTTTCTATTTAAAAAAGAAGAATTCTGACAGCATTAATACGCTAGAACAAGTGTCCAGTAATGAGGCAGTGATCAGGTGATACTGGGAATATCAAAGACTTTGATTGGGAATATCAAAGACTAGATCCATCTGGCAACTCTGCCATTTACCAATGGTGAGAGTAACTTCACACCTCACACTAAGACACAATATTAAAAAACAAAACAAAAACGAAACAAMAAAAAGAGTTGAAAAAACCCATGAAAATATAGGAGGCTTCTGAAGTGCATTGAATGACAACAACTTCCTGGCTGTGGTGATGGAGGAGTCAAGGAGCTCATGCAGTTCTGGCTGCAGCTCAGATTTACAAAAGGAATGGACAGTGATGCGCAGGCCTTGAGTGACCAGGAAATGGAGGAGTTCAGGATCCTTGGAGAAGGGAACAACGCAAAAATCTGGATACCAGCCCTGGACTACGAGAGAGCAGACTGGCCCTGATCTCTGCACAATGCTAATTCCATTCACAGCCCCAGGCAGCTGAGGGGTAGGCTTGAAAGAGTTCCTTGGTAGATTGTTCTGGAGAGAAAAGAGGTCCAGAGCATCTGGTTGATTTTCAAATATATTGTTCTCCGACCTCAAGCAAAGTCCAACTCAGCAAGCAACAAGTCAAGGCAGGAGACCAGTATAGGTAAGTTGGCCTTGACTACACTCAAATATAAAAAGGCAGAAGCAGGGCTGGGTGACCTGGAAGGAATATAGATAATATATAGATATATATATTATAATAYATAGATAATATATAGATATATAATAGATTATATAGATAAAACATAAATAATATTTTTAGAGAGAGTCATAGGAAAAAAACCCCTGAGGATGGGAAGAAAGCAAATATTACTCCTGCYTTCAAAGAGGGGTAGAAGGAGGGTCTGGTGACCTACAGGTCATCTTTACCTTGATTCTTGATTAGAATCTTTGTAATGAAACAGATACTCCTGGAAAACATTTTCAAACATCTTAAAGACAGCAGATCATTGAACTCCATGTACATGACATTACATGTGAAAAATCTGGCATCAAGGACTGTATCTTTTCCAGCAGTACTGGTRTAACATTACTGTTGGGGTGCTAGGATTTTTTTCTGATTCTGCAGATCCCTTTTTCCCATATTAAGGAGTTTAGGAAAAATTAGCTGTATCTCTTGCATTTTCTCAACAGTCAACACAGTAGGCAACCCTTCACCATCACCCCCTTTCTTACCTTGCATGATGATGTCTCATTTTGCTTTAGAACAACAGTTTCTATTCCTTGCAGCTACAAAGAAAACCTCTGAAGTGTATGCTCAACATAAAAAGATACAGCCCTCCCTGAATCTGCAGACAATCTGACTCTTTTTGTCTTCTGAGCACTTCTGAGAAGTGCCATTTTAGTGTGTTGTGGAAAAAGCAGTTAATCATTTAATTGGTATCCAATTAAGACAATTTAAGTAATTTGAGCATGGAAGAGGGTTTGTTTCCTCTGCTAGGCTACAAATACGTATTTTTAACTTTAGTTCTTGGGAGATGGGAAAGAGGAAATCATAAAATAAGAGCCAACTGAGATTTATGCAGTACTACACTATAAGGGATCCAAAAGAACTGAGTTTTGAAGGTTGTAAGGCAAGGTAGGACRTATTTAAAAATACCTTCTAAAATAACAAGGCTATAACTCATATTAACAGTACAAGCATATGCCCTTTAATAAGGACTTTTTCCTGTGGTAGAAAACATGCTAGAATTGCAGGCCCATTTTGGTGTTGGTAATGAGAACTCTTTTGCCCATTGCAGAAAGCCAGTGTGTGAGAAGGCTTTTCACATGTTTCATGACTTTAGTAATTTCTTCTGTTTTGAATGACTAGATCTCCTATTACAATTTGATATCTTATGTTTATGACTCTAAAATTCATGAAATAGTCCTTTTAATGCTAAGATGCTGAAACTGAATCAACTTTTTACCTGCTATCCATTCTTCATTTTCACAATGAAAAWTTTGAAACTGTCCCTTCACTTCTGTAGACAATTCATGGCAATCACAATGTCATAGAGATGACTCCTTGAAAYTGTTGCCTTTCTCACTACTTACACATCACGCTTTTTGATAAAGCCTAAGTATTTATGTCTGAAGTGTAATTGCTTTGTTGACAAATTATAATAATGGCAAAACTTTCAAGACCTCTGAGCATAATGCACATATCAATATTACTGTAATTATTTCACTGTTGATGAAATAGTGATCTTCAATGATATATKAATAACCACAATTAAATGAGAATCTGCTATGAGTAATATTTTGTTAATTCTAGYAGTGTATTTGGGTTATGACAAGAAATATGTCTCAGCTTGACTTCTTTCACTARCTCCCACTGCAGATCTTATTCTTTTCCACTCAGAGTTTCTACCTGTTTTTATTGACTGGATTTTTTAAAAATAAAAGTGATTAAACTATTCCCTTTCCACACAGATGTATTACTTCTGACATTTTTTAATGTATGTTGGCACTTCATTTCTCACTGCGGTAAATATTCCTGAATACCTTACAACTGCTCCAGCATCAATTACTATATCCTTACATCCAATTCCATTTTCCAGTAACAGTTAATTTTTATTCATTGTGCTAAGTGTTGCAATCASAGATTAATACTACTTTTCAGAATATTTGTAAGGGTCCTTCATCAGAATTTATTTTGATCCACGGTCAAGGAATCTTATAATTTTTGGATCTCTGATTAATAGATGATACCTATATTATTCACAATGATTAATGGTTTAATTTGCAAGTTCATTTATTGATTGCAATTTCTAAAATGTAGACAATATGTAAAATCTGAAACAAAAGCCTGTCTGCCTAAAGATTTCTTCAATGGAGTAGTGGGTCATTGCATATCATAATTATGTATCTGTATTAGAAAGAATTACCACTGAGATGATAAAGTCTGCTTCCTTTCTATGCCTTGAGACAAACCATAGCATTTGAGTATGGAATTAAGTGCAGCATTCTACTGCAAACAAACAAGAAGGCTGGAGTGGCACAGAGATGTAAGCATTTTTGACTTTGTTAGCACTTGACCTTATGATATATGGRATGTTCCCGTTTTTAATAATCTACATGTTAAATTTAATTTAGAGAAAAGATCAAATCAAACATTATTGAGTGCTAGTCCTTCACCTCGTGTCTCTTTAGCTCAGATCTCTGCTTGAATTGCAAGGCAAGCCCTCCCAGGCTGAAAGGGTCTAGTGTGGGTGGTATTCCCAGCCTGCTGAACTTSAGAGGCTCCCTGTCATGGAGCAGCAGTGGCCAGAATGCTGTCCAGGGGAAGGCCCTAGGTAACCCACATTTGCTAATGGCATAGTGACCCAAATGCAGAATGGGATTCTSTTGAAGCAAA
Source organism: Alauda arvensis (assembly GCA_902810485.1). Taxonomy (NCBI): domain Eukaryota; kingdom Metazoa; phylum Chordata; class Aves; order Passeriformes; family Alaudidae; genus Alauda; species Alauda arvensis. The sequence goes on from CADDXX010000497.1 coordinate 150,435, forward strand.
ACCCTTTGGCACTCRTGTACATCTGATTTGCCCTCTTGCCCATATGGTGGTGACTTTCCTCAGGTAATCCTGTTAAAATTAATGGACCTCTTCTCAAAGCACTTTCCTGCACTGGTGGGCTGTGAGGGCAGGTCTGCTCTGCATGACTTTGGTATTCCCCTCCAGGTTCTCTGGCTCCCTTCAGCACCAACAGGCACTTCCTGGGACCACTGTAGGAGAGCAAAGCTTAAYGCCCCTCTCTCCTACATGCTGTGGTGTTCTGGTGACCTGCAACAGCTTATTTTGTGTCATGGTGCAGGTGCACCCATGGAAGGTCCATAGTTGTCTGCTCTCTGACCAGCTCATTCATAAGCTTAATGGCAGTCCCAAAGGAAACACCATGGAATGCAGTGAGGATGAGGTCAGTTCTCTCTCCTCCCATTGTAGTGGTCCATAGTGGGGTCTTGTTGCAGCATAGAGGATGACTTTCCATAGGTGTTGTACCAAGAACTGTCTTCAAGCTACCGAATTCAGGATCAATGCCAGCATTTAAGCCTGAAGGCATTACCTAACCTTCAAGGACCATTATTTTTTATAATTTGCCATTTTGCATAAAAACTTTTAAAATATGAAGAAATGTTGAGGCCATAAAATAATCTGGGTATCTGYTTAGCCCTTTGACATGGTATCTCAGTGAATTCCCCTACCCCGTGCACCATTCTCCCCCCCACAAAATGGTTTAATTTAAAGAGCAAAAAGCTATAACACATCTGTTGTGTGGTACAGTACCATAGAGACTGAAAGAAAATGAAATATGCAAAGCATCTARGAAAATAATTACTTTAATTGAGAAATAAGTGGAAGGAGAAAAATTGTTCAAGTAGAATACTTCAGAATAATGACTCACACTATTTTCATAGCAAATTACAGAGAAAATCTTGGCAATTTGGCATATTATTTGTGTGTTTGAATTTTTAAAATGGATTTTAAAAYTAAAATCTTGGAAAACGTTAGTTTCTAATCCAAACTGCCTCCCAGTCTGACTTACCTTTAAAGACTTGATGCTTATAATTTTSTTTTACACTTCAGAAAATCTGAATACTTAAAGGAACATGATTTATTGATACATCTGTTTTAAAAAGCAGTTCAGCAAAAAGCCAAGCCAGAAATATAATTTCAATAAAGTCTTAGATAAGGGTTAAAACTGTAGATTGCATAAAGCATGAAAACTAAGTTTCTCCTTCATAGGGAGCACCTATAATATAAATAAATGAGATAAGTCTTCCATGAGAGAGGTCACTGGTTCTTTAAGGACTACTTTTGAAGTAATCATACTTGATATTTMAAAAAATAAGAAGAAAACCTGTACAAGTTTTCCATCTCACCTGCTCATGCAACTGTGTAATACTCTTTAAAGCATAAAAATATTCAACAAGCACCTGGTTTCAATAAACGTTTTGTGGGATAGGAGTATGTATTTTCATTTCATGGACTATTTCCCTCATTGTGAGTCAGAAACACAATCTAGGTAATTATCATTAGTTAGATAATTGGGGACTAACTCAAAGTTATTTAGACATAGAAAACATCAGAATATGAATATCAGTATCTGTACTGTTTGTGAATAATTTAAAATTAGGGTGTAAGTGTTTAGGAAAAGTTATTGCTATTTTCARTAGGCAATATTTTGAGGCAACTCATATCCTAATGCAATCTGAATAAACAGACCCTTGAYTTAATATCTTGCCCTGGGCAGATGATGGTGCAGATGTGCAGCTCTGGCCTGGGCATGTTTCCCTCTTATAGAGGCATGCATAAGAAAGAAGAGGTGAAGATTCTTTAAACTTAGTGAAAAAACATTTTTTTGCGACCTTCTCTCCTTGTATATTATTTTCTTCCCCAAAACATTCGTATTTGGATGTGCTGTTATTTGGAAGCTATCCCACAGAGATTTTGGAAGAGGGACTGTATCTGATTTGACTTCGTTCTTGAYAGGGAGCTCGTGTTACAGCTGAGTTTTAGAAAGTCCTCCTCTTCTTAAAGTGTCTCCCTTTTGTTCTTGCAGTCTTCTATCAGATTACAAGAGGCTATATAACAAAGGAGAGATTATGCAATATGTACCACTTGAACTAAAATGTATTTCATATTCATTCTTCAGTACTGTGTATCCCTTTCATGTAGTCATATTTCAATAGTTGTATTTCATAGTCACCATAAATAAATTCAGGGTTAGATTTTACCTCTCAAGGTGACTTGTTCAGGATAAAGGCAGTTGTTAYTGTGTTTCAGCTCTTTGTAATGCATGTACAAGGCAAGGAGGGTTTTATCAAAAGAAAAATATTTTAGTTTTGTGCTTTTTTTCTCATAGCAGAAAGTCAGACAAACAGAGAGCTACTGAACTTGCACTTTCTCAAAGAAAACTTGCTGAACAACTAAGGAAGAATACCTTTTTACAAAACCAGTTTGTTCAGATTCCATTTGGTTAAYGGATTTTTGTTTGCTTTTTTTTCTAACACATTTCATCCCACTGAATTTTCCCTTAGTTTAGTTGAAAAKAATTTTCCTTTGCATCAGGCTTTTCTAGTACTTTTCCAATTCTTTTACATCTTCAAACTTTTCTGAAAATAACTTTTTAAAATTCCATTCATTTTGGGTTTTGGGGGTTGTTTTCTGTTTGATTTTGGTGTCGGTTGTTTTCCTGACGTTTCATTCTAGTGAATTCCTTCTTAGCTTAGTGAAATGAATTTTTCCTTGGATTCAATACATAACATCATATTTCTTTCTATAAAAGTATGAGAGCTTACAAGAGCATTTCTGAGTCCCCTATCTCCCCTCAAGCACAAGGAAGATTAGATTCAATGCACCTCTTATTCCTGAGGCACAGAACTCTGGGGAAGAAGCATTTTTGTTTACAGAAACTTCTGCATGCATCAGAGAAACGTCAGGCAAAATAACAGGCAAACACCAACTACATAATACCCTTTGCAGATGGTTTGAAGGTACGAAGGCAAAAGCATTTATAATATATGTAAAGCCATAATCCTTTCCTCAGCTTYTCTGAATCATATGAGAAATTCTGCCTGGTTCCTTTAGGCTGGCTCAGCCGCTGGCTCAGGGAGGGGATGCTCAGAGGTTTTGGGAACTGCAGATGGGTACAAATGGCACAAACGCTCCTGCAGGGCGGCAAGGGCAGGGAGGAAACCACCAGCTRACAGGGTGTATGCTGTCTCCTTCCCTTGCAAACTGGCTTTAGACTGTGCAGGACAGGATGCAGGTTAGTGTGACCCATGCTTTTGCAGCAGAGGAGAGGGATTGTGCAAGATGAGATAGTAGCAATGAAAGTTATCTCAAAAATCCATGGTGGAGAATTACAATGAGTTTGCTGGAGACAGTGGGAGAACTTATCGAGACATCAAAGGAAACACGCAGTTAAGTCAAGCAGAGGATCCATATCATTAGATGKTTTTTTCTACAGAAACCAAAATTTGCTCAGAAAGGGCCTAGGGACAATTCAAACCCTTATTAGTTCCCAGAAAATCACATGTTAGTACTCTATAATAAAATGATGGAATACATTTGTTGTGTTAATAAGATAGCCAGGTGCCTTAGAAGCACTTTTGGGAATAAAATTCCCTCTAGATGCATCAGATGTACGCAATCACTTTACACTCGTGTGTTTTGGCAAAGTAGCTTGCTGTAATTTTTCCACTGAGAAGCAATTGMGAATGTTTAAGTATTGGAATAATGTGGGAGAAAATTAAAATTGTAACAAGTGTTAAATAGCCCTAAAGGAGCTTCTTGGCTCAATAAACTCACAATATTTTTATAAGGGATATTTAACTTAAATTTATTTAAGCCATGCTCTACCTCTTCCAACTTGCATGGTGTCTCAAATTCTTACKGAAATGTTGTGTGGGAGCATATATTAATTCTTGAATATTGGACTTATCTCCAGGGAATTCTCTTAAAGCAGATCACACTGTAGCTCTTGATAGAATACAGCTCAGAGTTTTACAATTTGCTTTCCTTCAGTATTTCTATTCCCAGTTYAGTTAGTATGAATTGCATGAAAAATAGTTTTATCTTGTTTGCCCTTTACCTTGCCTCACAAAAATTCTTCCCACTTATTTTGCATGCACAAAGAACACTGTACTTTCTTGTCTGAGCAGGAAGAGTGAAATGGTCCCATCACTTCCTTTTCTAGAAATAATAGCAAAGAAAGGTCAACCTCAAAGTCTCATTTCCTCAGATACCTTTTCTTAAGTTTGATTTTGAGATTTTTGAAGCTTTTCCTAACCCAAGAGGCTCTCCCCTTCAATGTTATAAACCTCCTAGGAGCCTGCAGTGCCCTGCTGCTTGTACTGCAGCCATGGAAGAGTCATTGCAGGGGTATTTTGTCACAAATATAATTCCTCAGTTCTGTTACATGTTTGTATTACTAGTAAATTAACCTACACTACTTGCTTGAATTTTAGTTCTGTTTTTATTGGCATGAGCATTTTATGTTTATTGTCAGAAGAACATTTCTAGTTCATTGTCTGTAAACAGTTAATTGTTTTTTCAGAATGTTAGGGCTGCTGCACAATATCCCGTCACCACARCATCTTCAAGATGCTGTGGTTAAAATCCAGCTAATAACTTTGCAATTAATTTTGCAGTAGAAGGGAATACAGGTGACCTCACTCCTGATAAGTAACAGCTTTGTTAATTACCCAATACAGCCTTGCCCCGATGAGTAACAGCTATATCCGATAAAGATGAGTGAGATAAAAGAGGGGGTTAAGTGATAAGGGGAGGATGGTCATGAAGAAGATGGAGGAGGAGCCTTGGGGAGCATAAAGGAGGGATACATGAAGCAGGATCYTGGGGAGAGAGAATCACTGCTGTGAGGTCAGTGTGGGTCTGCAGTTAGAGCCTGTTGTTGGAACCTGCAGTCATAGTCTAGCTGGGTAAAAGCCTGCACTCAGAGTCTGCAAACTAATCCATGCAGTCACAGTTTAGCAGGAAATAACCAGCAGTCAGAGGCTACTTACAGGGAAACCTACAGTAAGAGCTTGCTGCAGCCAGAGTCAGTGAATAGTTGAAGTTAGGATGGCTGAGCTGTAAAGAGGAATAAACCAGGACCCTTTTTAGGCTGTTTTTTARCAAGAAGTCTCTGCCTCAGCTCATTTTTGCTCTCTAATGAGAGGGCTGCTGCAACATATTTTAAGTGAGAATGGTTTGTTTTGCATTAGAGAGGCCTTTACACAGCAACAGGTAGAGTTGGGAGATGACTAAACATTAGCTAAGCTCAGTGCTGTGTACTGTAAATTATAAGGCAGCAAAAGCAGCCTTTTTTTTGTYCCAGACACTTTCATTTAGTGTATGAAAAAAGGCTTGAGACATGTAATGACTTTGCTCTGCAAGAGCTGTCTTTTAAAATATTTTTTTCTCTACTRTAGTATCCAAGAGTAATTTTTTTCCTAAAAAGACTTTTCACACTTAGATGTCATTTCAGTCTTGAAGAACTGCTASTTTAATCTGCTGAATGCTGGATCGTCCTGAAGGGATTTCAGGACACCACTTAAAGTCAGCTTTTATATGTCTTTGATGTTTTATGACTAAGACAGTATTTTGAGGTGGAAAGAATGTCTATGACATAGATACAGGGAGRAAAATTTAAAATTGTACTTAGGCAATTCAGAATGGGGAAAGTAACAAGCAAACATTAATAATTTGCAATTTTTAATCACAAGCTACTGTGTTACTCCTTYTAAAAGAAATTTCCTGAAGATATTCTCCATAAAAGTTATTGATTTATGTTAGGATGCAGATTATTTAAGAACTCTGTAAAGGAATCAGACACATCAGGGAGGTAAAAAGACATGGATTCTCTGGAAAGGACTTTTGCAAGGRTTATGTATTCAAGGGCAACTGCTATATATTATTAAAAGAAGTGTTGTGCTATGTAAAGTAGTTTGTTGTCTTTTGGTAACTCTGTCTTGGTTTGATTGGCCATGATTTTTATAAGGGTTTCCAGAAGTTCATTTCATGAGCATTTRTCACTAATTTATAAATGCTTGCTTTGTGTAGTATGCCTCTACTAGCGAAAAACTATAATTATACTCAAACAAATATCAAAGATATATGGAACATTTTTTTCAGTGTGATTTCCTCACAGAAAAGTCTCAGAAATGTTGTAACTTTGGGTAGAATTCTTCTGCAGACAGGAGGAAGTAGGACTTTCTCTGCAAAGGGAAGAGTTTCATCTCRGGTGCTTTAGAGGAGCATTGGAAGAGGGACTGTGAGTGGAAGAGACCAACCCTCCAGCCAGACTTGCACCAAGATGAGATTACATATTCTTCTACATCTGCAGCAACTAGAGCATGCAGGCATTCCAGAGATGGACAGGAAGTCTTATAGTGTCTACAAGAGTGAACTGAGGGTACAGGTAACTTTTGTGTGTGACACAGGGCTTCTKGTGTTATATAGGAAGTACTACTCAGTGCTGGCAGCTAGCTAGTGCTGTGAAGGCTTGTGCTCCTCCTTGCTGTAGCTTGTGCCCTTACCCCTGTGCTAKCCTTGCTTCTTTCCAGAGCATCAGGGGTGTTAGGAMAGCCTGTGGCAGAATTGCCACTATTCTCATTTTGATTGCCATAGCATCAAAAGTGATGAAACATACTCACTAGGCCTTCATATATGCACAGACTTTCAAGGAAAGCTGTCCTATTAATTTGTCTATCATTACATTGGATGAATATGTAAAGAAGAATAAATAATACATGAGATATGCTATATTACTTCAAAGAGCAGTGCATTCAAATTACAACTAAGGGTAAACAGACCAAATGCTTTCTGTAATGCATCTGGGATAATGAAACACACACCTCATGCAAACTCAGGCATTTATTGTTAGTCTAATTAAAGTATTAGAAATCTAATCAAAATTTTATGACTCATCTAGCTACAGTGATGCTAGCACATACAGTTKAAATTAGCCAATTACAACAATTTTTCATTTAGAGTACAATTGTTGAACACAGATTTCCTAGTTGCTTTTACACACACCTCTGTGGTCAGTAGATGGATGGAGTTACTGTGAAGCAGATTAATAATAGGGGAGATTCACTGTRCTGTGGATCCAGCATCTGAGGGGCTTCACTGACAGGAAAATGGTGGAACTTCTTCCTCATAATTTCTGGTTTCACTTGGGGCAATATTTATATGTTTGCTAATACATGTATTTGCTTTTTCTTCAATGGTCTGCGAATTTTGTGTTATTGCTGGGTTTTAGTATATATAGTGTATTCTCCGTGTCTTAGATACTTGACTTTTGCTGCCTTTCTTACCTCTACATCCAGTACAACCCTGGTCTGCAGCCCTAAGAGTTCTGATGCCATCCTGCACTCTCACTTTTAAGGCCCATTCTGCATCTTTTGCTGGAATTTTTGGAGACCACTGTTTATTTTCAAAAGCCTGGAGCTGTTCTTTCCCAGTGATGTAGCATTATATTAGCACAGTCAAGCACACAGGCTCATTCAAGGGTAACCCAAGGTTCATGCCACAGAGGAATGCTCTATGGGCACATCAATTTGTATACTGATATGTTTTGATACTACTTGTTACTAATACCTATTAGTTATGGCAGTATCACTATTATGGAAATTGATTTACCAAAAGAGGGGTTTCAGTCGCTAGAAATGGAGTAGCAATTTAAAAAAGTCTACAATGTACTACTTTTGGTGCTTCTGACTTGTCGGTATGAGTTAGTAGCTTCTAGAGCTAAGGGCAGATTTGAACAGTGGAACTCAAATCCTTAGTGCACTTTGCACATTGTCAAAACTGTGYAGGATTAACTGTGGAGTAATTCTGTTGGAGTGCATTGCATGTGAAAAATTCAATGGTAGGTAGGACTGGGGTGCTATWTCTAACTCATTGATTCCAGCTTGTTGTTATTATAACCATGATTTAATTCTGGTCACAAACTTAACATTCTTTCAATTCATTTGTGTTTTGCTTAGGTATTTACACCACTTTAACCAGGCTGACAACAGAACAAGGGTAGACCAACATGTGGATTACCAAGCCATCTTCCATTTGAGATCAGACATTTTGACAGTCACATATTTAAAATATTATTTGGAATTCCTTAGTGAAATCTGTGGACTGGCTACATTAGAACAAAGACCTATAAAAAAAAATCTAGAAAGGAGTAAAACTTGTTGCAGAAAAGAAAGAGAACTGGAAAAAAAAAAAAACTTCCAGAAGCTGTATTAGTGGAAGGTTTTCAAGGTAGTGGAGTTTGAGCTGATTTTTCAAAWGGGTATTTGAATAAATCTGGCAAGTAGTTGAAAAAGATCGAATAAAAATTTAAAGGCATTTTAAGACTTATAGCAATTGATGGAAAAATAGTGTCATCAAGACCTGGTGGCAGAACATTCCCCTGGTATTCTGAGAAATGATCTCCAAAAAGTCAACCCTTTTTCAGASCTTCAGGCACCAATCATCAATTCTCTTAGTCCAGCAACCAAATATTCAGGGAGCTATTCAAACCTGAAATTTTAATTGAGAACCACACTGCAAATTGATCATTAAACCAACATACCTCATCTCCTACCTCCTATAGTTCTTTGTTGAACAAGCGCTAAGTGCTCTTTGCTTTCAACTTGTCTTTGACAAATGCAACCCTGGTAAATCCAAAGCAACTGCATTTAATCTCTGCTTTGCTTGGAAGTTTTCACAATTTTTTCAGGCTTCATTTTTCAGGAAGATGTGGTGTACTTGCAAGCTTGTATGCTTTCTTTCTCCAGCTATTTCAGCTGCTCTAATAGACTATYTTACCTTTGTTTCACTCTGCAAAGATATAAATTGATACAACAGATGTATTTCTGCTGTCCTGCATGGTAGAGCTATGGGATAGGGATGAAGAATTTGCATGCAGCATGAAATTCCTGGCCTGCAAGCTTGAGCAATAGTTTGGAATCACAGACAAAAGCAGAAATGTGACACTAAAGACTAGAAGTTTTTGGAAAGTCATCATTATTTAGAGATATGTGGGCCATAAATGCTTCTGTAGCCAAGGATAAAGGACTGACAYGGAGAACTCATGACTGGAGTGCTGCAATGAATGGCTACATGCTCTTCAGAAGRGACAGGCAAGGAARGAGAGCTAGTGGGGTACCTTGTGTGTTAGGATTTTTTAAAATTATTTTCTTTAATTATGAAGAGGTAGGTGAAGTATTCTATGAGTGGCTGGCTGATGTCTCATGATTGGTAGCCCTTTTTCTTGTGGGAGATTTTAACGTGCAGGATATCTTCTGGAACCTGAACACAGAGGAGAGGAGGCAGCCTAGGAGGTTCCTGGAAGATGTGGAAGGAAACTTTCTGACACAGCTGGTGAGTGAGCCTACTGGGGTGGGACCCCATTAGACCTGCTGTTTGCAAGCAGAGAAGGGCTGGTGGGAGATGTGGTGGTTGAAGGCTGTATTGGACACAGTGACCATGAAATGAGAGAGTTCTCAGTTCTTGGTGAAGTAAGAAAAGTAGTCAGCAAACTTCTACACTGGACTTCCACGGGGTGGTCATTGGCCTGYTCAGGACTCTGGTTCAGTGAGTCCCTTGGAAAACAGAGCTTAACAACAAAGAGATCCAGGAAGGTGGGTAATAATTTCAAAATGAAATCTTGAAGGTGCAGGAGCAGGCTGTCCCTATGTGCTGAAACAGAAACCATAATGGAAAAAAACTGGCCTGGTTGAACAGAGAGCTTTTGCTGGAACTCAAGGGGGAAAGAAAAAGAATTTATGAACTTTGGAAGAAAGAGCAGGCATCCCAGAAAGAGTACAAGGATGTTGCTAGGTCATGTAGAGAGAAAATTAGAAAGGAGAAAGCTCAGCTAGAACTCAATCTGGCTACTGCTGTGAAAGATAATAAAAAATGGCTTTACAAATATATTAACAACAAAAGAAGAGAAAATGAATATCTACGTCTTTTATTGGATGTGGAGGGCAACATTATCACCAAGGATGAGAAAAAGACGTAAGGTCCTTAGGTACTCCMTACTTGTCACCAAGGATGAGGTACTTGTTGCCTTCTTTACCTCAGTCCTTAACAGAAAGGCCAGATATTCTCAGGACAATCAGCCTTTTCAGGCAGTAGACTGGGACAAGGATACCCTGCAAACTAGKAGGAAATAGTTCTACTCAGACACAAATCTATGGGGCTACATGGAATTCACCTGTRGGCACTGAGGGTGCTGGCAATATGATTTTCTTTTAYTTTATAGGAAAATTACTGTTAAAAGCCACCACTGCAATTTACAATGTGAGAGTTGTGCTTGTTTGTATAGCACAACTATAACTTATTTAACTTTAACTGATCCATTCATTCCAGAAGCACTCCAGCATTGTACTTACAGCTGAGAGAAGAGGACCACTGCAACAGAGTGCTAAGGCATATGTGTTAATAAGGAAATGTGGTAGCTTGAATAATTTAGGATAATAAATCCATTTAATTTTAGGTTAGCACTTGGTTACTGAAACAATTTAGCCTGTTCTCAGGAGCATCTTTCAATTTACAGACATTGATATTATTGAGGTTAAGTTGTGCCAGCCTGAAGATAAGTTATAACTTGGACTTGAGCACTTTGCTTTCCAAACACACATAGCAGTAAATGATACAGATGACTTTCAAAAACTTTACTTGTGTGGTTTTTTTTTCCCTAGGTATAGATTAAAAAAGCAAGATTGCTTCAGTATAGTGATTTTATTTTTTTTTTACCAGACTGCTTCTCCAAGGAAAATCTGATATTATTTCAGGGAGCATTCTTACGGGATAAAGGCTTATTGTGCTATCTTGAAACACCTCTAAACAATAAAAAAGAAACATTAACAGATGTAAGGTAAGATGACATTGGGTACATCTAATATCACATCCTACCATTTTATGTTATCCAAAGTCTATTTCGATGCATTTTAATCTTTGGATTTATTTTCAATACATTCTTGATCATCAATGGCTTGAACAGGATTATTAGCTCATCTATCCTCAACAGATGCAGTGTGTTAGGTCACAAGCTSTCACAAGTCTTGAAGAGTTGTATGTTTGTGAATAGGCAGCTTATTCTGAGTCCAAACAAGAAATAGCTGCTCTTGGCTAACACATTCATGATGTTCCAGTCAGAATACTTGCTACTAGCAAAAGTCTCCTTCATCCTGCAAATGCAAGTTGCTTTCCTTCTGAAAGACAATTAGTGTTTAGTTGTAACAACAAAATTTTGTGATACCAAATTTGACTGGAGACTACACCACTGCTATTTGAGTGTTTTGCATTTGCAAATCCTCTGGCAATCCCTGTTTTTGTACAGCTATGTTTCACTTTATCTGGGCTTACACATGGACTGCTTTTTGGCACAATGTGGCTGTGACMCAAAGCCAAGAGGTAGCAGGAATGTGTCTTTTCCATTTGTGCAACATTCATGTCTTGGTTCCTGGCCAGGATGGGGTTAATTTTTTTCAGTAGCTGGGAGTAAGGACATAGCCAGGGCACTGTATCACCTTGCTGCCCCAGGGAAAAAAGACTGTCTCTCTTCCCAGGAGAAGGGGATCCTCCCTATTGAGTGGATGGAGTGGTGTGGTATTTGTTTATTGTTAGGCGTTTTCCATGCAAATTGTTTATTTTTCTTATACCTTCTGTTATTGTTACTGTTACTTTTTGCTTTCTCATCTCATGGTTGTTTCCAGTAAATTGTTCTTATCTCCACYCATGAAGGGGGTGGGAAGGAAAGCAGTATGTGGATTTAGTCAGTCCTGATTTAAAGAAAACCATTCATAAGCAACAAAAATCTATTACAAGGGGCAGATCCTATTTTGTTATAAATGCAGCGTGTGGAGCTACAACAAAGATGAGCAAAAGAGAAGTCTCCCATTCTTGTCGTGATTTCCCAGGAGCACAGCTGGAGTGCAGGTAATGCTCACAACTAGGCTATAAATGTAAAAACCTGGAGGCAGGACTTCATCAGATGACAATGTTACAATCTACTGGAAGCAATTTGTGGAAGGAGCAAAGCCAAGGGAAGTTCATGACGGACACAGGCTCTGCAGAATGTCAACACTGAAAAGAGTGACTGCCTTTATATCTTCCTTCCTTTTTTTTTTTTTTGTCTTTTCATAAGATATTTCCATTCAAACACTAAACTTTTGATTAAGTGGACTTTGTGCAACTAGCTCAGAAATTTAATGAGGTAGTTTAAGAAATTATACAAAGTCTCTGATACTACAATGGCTACTTTGAAAAATGTATGGGGTAAAAAAAGATTCAAGTTGGAAAAAGGGGACTATGGKTATAGTCCACTGAAAAGACTCTTCATATCAGAAACAGTGTGATGCAGGAAGAGCTGCAAATTCTGCTGTAAATTGGCATCCAGATCCTGGTATTGATCTGGAAGGAAGTGGGAACTGTCAAAGAATAATAAGAGTTAGAAGGGACCCACAAGGATCATTGAATCCAACTCCTGGCCCTGCCGAGGGCATTCCCAAGAGTYRYACCATGTGCTTGAGAGCATTGACCAAACACTTAAATCTGTCAGGCTTGGTGCTGTGGCCACTGCCCTGGGGAAGCCTGTTCCAGGGCCCAACCACCCTCTGGGTGAAGAAGCTTTTTCTGATATCTAAGCAAATTCTCCCCTGACTCAGCTTCAGGACATTGCCTTGGGTCCTGTCACTGGTCWCCAGAGAGAGGAGATCAGTGTCTGCCCCTTCTCTTCCCCTCATGCTGCAGACTGCAATGGGTTTCCTCTCAGTCTCCTCCAGGCTGAACAGACCAAGTGACCTCAGCCACTGCTCATASAGCTTCCCCTCCACACCCTTCATCATCCTCATGGTCATGTTTTGATGCCCTTTAATAGCTTTGTCTTTTTTATGTTATGGTGCCCAAAACTGCATGCTCTGATAAAGATATATGGAAGACAGATCATGGAAATTCCTCAGCTCTGGGACACAGTTAAACTGCCCACCTGTGGCAGCTATAAAAATACTGCAGACTTTGCAATACTTCTTAAAAAGGTAAAGGTGAATCTCTTGGTGGACAGTGTTTTTTCCAGGAGCTAATGAGAATTTAATGGGAAAAAAAAATTAGTAGAAGAAATATTTTGAAGTTAAAGAAGTATGAAACAAAATAGATGAGAAAATTATAATTTAATTTTATTAAATCAGACAAAATTATAATTATTTTAATCAGACTAAATAAAGCTGTTTTACATGGCTAATACAGTACAATTACTGAGGTGACACTTCACAAAAATATGCAATGCTTTTAACAGCTATGAGGGGAAATCAAAGACTCTGACATACAGAATATCACTTGCAACACAGCTGAAGCAGAAGATAAGTATCACCAGTCTTGTCAGTGGTATTACCTTAGGAGATAGTTTCAAGAGAATGGTTGATTTACTCCAGAGAAGGATCATTCTTAAGAATAGTTATCAATGATGCAAACCAAAGCAGCTGTTTCATCAGTCTCCAGTCACAAAAGGTAAATTGATATTGATAATCATAACTGCTAATGGCCTTCCTGAGAGCATATGATAAACCACARGATAATTTGTCCACTTTCAAAAAAGTTTATTTCTCTGTTATTCACTAGAATTATCTCTGCACAGCAACATTTTTGTCATGCTAGAATGATGAATTTTCATCATATGCAAATGCTAGAATATGCAAGTTGGTGATTAAAGACAACCACAGAAAAAAGAGTTTGTCTAGCAGTAACAGACCTAAGACTAAGGGTCTTTTAGTCCTATTTTCTGGTATTGTTTGAGAGGGAAATTATTCTTCTCTGGGACATATTTAAAAATATAAAAATCAAAGCACTTTCATACTGAGGATGCAATGTAGTAATTTTGAAAACACACCATGAAATGTGTATTTAAAATATTGGCAGGCTTCTCCATTATGACACAGTGGAACATGCATGCATTCTTTTAACCTCCATGGTATCACAATGCTGTTAAATGTTTATATGTTTGATCTTGTCAAAAAAAGATTTTTAATAATCAACAGTATTTACSTTACAAGATCTAGTGAGGACCTGTCATAATAGACCACATTTTTCTCAATAATTAAACCAGGGAGCAATGTTGGTTTTACATGATGTKTTCTGACCCACTGGTACAAATGTAAATAAATCTATTGACCTGATTGTTGAGTTTATACTGAGGTATACTGTAGGAGAGTTCTATCTGATCATGTAGTGAATATTCAATAACCATTAAAACAATTTGAAGCTCAGCCAGATCTCTGCTTTCTCTAGTAAGCACAGGAGATACTTACKACTGTGACTTATTCAATTGGGTTATTAAACATTTGTTTCATAAAGTGTAGCACAGTACCCAGTAATTGGAAGAAGGAAAAGGAATCTTAAGAAAAATGGAGATACAAAAGGATAAATTTAGTGCAACTTTAGAGAACGTAAAAGGAAGCAAAAATACAATCTAATATACCAAAAAGCAATCTCTAAATATCTGAGACTTTTGTTACAATTGAGAGACCTAGAGGTCAATTAATAGCAATTGTAGAAGTTCAGCAAGTGACATAATATATTGCAGACAGAGTGTAATGTTCTGGACAGAATTATTTCACCCTTTCTTTAGATTTGCTAAGGGATACTGTTACCAAGAGTTTAAATTGTCATTTTGGAGAAAATGTTTTCCAATTATCAGACAGACCAGCCTTATGAAGAGACCTTTTTATCTCTTGTGCTTTGCAGATTAAAAAACTTCTTATACTCTAAGGAGGATTGCTCAGGATAGGGTATACTGAAAAGGCACTTTCAACAAAGGCTGKGCCAAGTATCAACTCAATCTTTTTGAAACTGGAAAAAGTACAGACCAGAGTCTTTGCCTGCCCCATTATTTTTCATTTTCATATGTCTTTGTCCTCCTGATCTGGCTGGAACAGTAAGTGCTCACAGTAGTCAGGTAGAACAGCTGCCCTGTTAGCCTCTAACAAAATAAGACCAGACAGATAATCAAATAGTATTCTCCYAAGATCATCCTATAAGCCATGAAATTATTCTTATTCTTAATCAYTTGAAGGGAATTTTTGTCCTAGCTGGAAACAAAAGGAATCAGAAAAAGAAAAAAATTCTTTGCTATGGGATTTCAGAGTATGKGTGAACATACACATTGGCATGATGATTTGCCATGGTTCATGTCAGGGTCCAAGTACTCTAATAATTCACTGGGGCTTTGGTTACACTGGCAAATACTGGAGTGAAATAGAAGCAGATCCTCAGAAACAATCCAAAGGGACTGAGAAGCCAGCACCCATAGTGTGTGTGGTTTGGAGGGGATTACTTTAGACTAGCACCAATCTATTTCCATAGACAGAGGACCCATTAGTGCTGGAGTACGATGTATTCCAGCAGTCATGGTAAGCACATTCAGAAACATGCTGCAATCATCTTCATGTGCCTCATGGCCCACTTTTTAACTGAATGCTCCTCATTTGCATTGAAGTGCCAATGTAAACCATGTACTCCTTGTATATTAGTGCCACTGGGGTCCACTGGGTTGAACTGTTTCTCTTCCTTTAAGGGGAAAATAGAGCACAGACTGGAGAAGAATTTGAATAGTGCTCGCACACTTCCTGTGTGGCTTTGGGGTTGCCCAAGTTGGATTTAACTACCTAAACAAACTAGAGTGCACCTTGGTGTGCAAGTCCCCTGTAATACTCCTTGCCTTGTCTGCAGGATAGTGTGCCTCACACTTGGAAGTACCCCTCTTCTCACTGGCCACCATGTTCCCTATCAAAGCTGGCTGCCTTTGAGGAGGTGTCTKGGCAGATGGTAAAACCAGGCTCCTGAGAAATCCAAGGTCCTAGTCTCTGTTTACTGGGAAATTGTCTGATAGGTGAGGGAGAAGCAAAGTCAAAATAGTGCTCTTGGAGTGAAGAATAGTTAGGAACTGCGGCCTTATGCCTTGTAAAACAGGAAAGCTCAAAATGTATTTATTTGCTGTTTGCTGGCTTGTGTTGAAAATACTTTAAAGTCAAGTGAAAGGCAATGATAATAGTAATAGACCAAGGGAATATTTGTGGTTTGAACTTACCTATCTGTACCTAAGCACTCCAGCYCAGTTACCATAGATCTGTCTACACTTCAATTTGTTTATCATTTCATCCTAAATTAAATTGAAAGGAAGTGCAACATGCTAACTGTAAAGGAATATCATCTTATATGCTGTAACACTTCCAATTCCCCTGGATACAAAGGTAGGTGCAGTCTTCCTCAGTTTTTCTCTACTTGAGATGATTTTCCTTGCTTAATTTTTAAGTGCAGTTCAAGGTGTGTGTTAGTAATCATTTTGATGAGTAATGTGAGTGAGCAGTTAAATCAATGTATCAGAGATGAAATCCTAATTAAAATAGTAYTTATTTATGAAAAGTGAGAATTTAAAAATTTATTTTCTATTAAGATGCTGACTCTTTCACTGAAAGCAATTATTTTGTGGTTCAAATCACAATATAAAAGCTGYACTGAAGACACATTTCTGCATCTTTCTGCTCTCTTCCTGTGGATATTCACCACCCTCAAGTTTAAAGGCCCCTTTTAAAAAGACCAATACCAGTATGTCTGCATTAGTTTTCTTTGAGATTTTTTTTTACATTTATTGTAGAATTAGGCTACTATGTTGGTTAAGGTAGCTTTTTAAATTTATGTTAAATTTCAGGTAGGATTAACCATGAAGATGCACATTTAAAACCACATTTTCTGAACTTCCCTAAGAAGAAYGGAACTGTTTTCTTTTGGGTTGCAGATTTTAAATAGCATTCATGTGACTCTGTTCTTACATTTGTGCTTACTCAAATGCATTCACAAATGACATGTGTGTACTYTTTGAAASTGTCCCTGCCCATGATAGGGAGGTTGGACTTGATTACCTTTAAGGGTCTCTTTCAACCTAAATTATTCTGATTCTATAAATCAAAGGTGTGAGGTGCACACAGGAAATWGTTTTGTGACTACACAATTAAGGTCTACATATGCAACTTCATAAAAGTATTTTCTGTAAATCTACCCTTTTGAAGACATGACTGCAGTGGTCCTTGAGCTCTTGCTGTTCTGTATACTCTTTTTTGGTTGAGGACAGAACATCACAATAATTTGTTCTGTCTCCCCACGCTGGATAACTTTGATCTCAACAGGGTGAGTGCTCCTTACAGAACCACGTGAGAGCCATTAACTTCCCTCAAGCACGGTGAATGAAGATGGGCCATCCACTAAGTCTAGGTTTTCAAAGCTCTTATGCACTCAAAATGGTATGCAGGCATACAAATCTGG
Source organism: Alauda arvensis (assembly GCA_902810485.1). NCBI lineage: Eukaryota > Metazoa > Chordata > Aves > Passeriformes > Alaudidae > Alauda > Alauda arvensis. Next base: position 167,727 of record CADDXX010000497.1, read on the forward strand.
CATCAATTCTCATACATTCCTGGCAGGGAAGTAGCTATATCCAAGAAAAATACAGCAGATGTAGGATGTCAGCTATGTAAAATTACAAATGAGTGTTTTTAAGTTCCTCTGTGGTCCTGAGCAATTGAATTGTGAAGAATCAAAATGCTCTTCAATATTAGGTGTGAAGCCTCTGAGGTGAAAAATACAGTGATATTTGCTGTTTATATAATAATGTGGCAGATTTTTTCCCCCTCCTTCTATTTGGACTTCAGCTTTAAGCATGAAAATTCTTTCTCATGTCTTTTTAGATGAATCACAGATTGTAGATACCTTGTGGTTGTATAGGTGACTTGTAAGAAATTAGGGAACTGGTGATCTAGCCTGGCTGTGTTTTAGAGGTCTTTTACATTGGATCATCTTATCTTGCACTCCTAAAATCTGAAGAGTAGAGAAAGTTTTCCAGTGAGCTCGGGCAGCAGGTAGGTGCTGAGCTGCTCACATTAGTGCTCCTCCTGTTTGTATGAGCATTCCTCTACAGTCCTGGAGAAGTTTCAGTCTGAATATACTTCTCTGAATTTTCCACTACTAGGCAGCAGCAGAGCTGACAGCTGTGATTTTACATTTAGGTACTTACAATCATTACCAAATTCAACCCATGAATTATTTTCTTTTTCCATTTGTCAGCATGTTGTCACTTCCCATTTTATAATTGATATTCTACGCTGTGATGATTTAAAAATATATTCACTATTTTTCTATAGACTTCACCAATCTGAAACTTTCATCTGCAAATTTTTGTATTTCTTCTCTTTGAAACCATTAGTGCAATGAGTAATCAGTTAAATACAATAATCTCAAGAGCAGATTTGTAATAATTCAACTTTTTAACATGGAAAGTTAATTGCTGACAGTAGTCTCAAGCAGGTTCTGAATGATGGCCTTACTTTCCTCCTGACCCCAGAACTATGCAGCTTTAACTAATTCCTGATAGTCTTAAAATGGTTTTAAAAGACAGTGAATTATGAAGCTCTGTCCTTCTATTGATAGACTCATTAAATATGACTGAAGAAGATAGAGACATGATTTCCCTTTGCAGAAGCCATTCTGGTTTGCTTCTCCTTAGTAATAGCAGTGATGTGAATCCTACAGTTTTGCTTAACTTTGGTTAATTTGATGTTTCTGAAAKGATGCCTAGCAGGTCTGAAGTGACATCATTAACTCATTTCTTCACCTCTGTGTTTTTTTTAAAGACGGTCGTCTTACTTCCAGCATCAGAAGATGTTTTTAACTGAGGATTTAAATTCTGTTGTTAAGTTGGCTGTGCCAGTACCAAGCAGATGAGAAATATCTGCAGGCCTTAGTAACCAACTCACTRTCTTTTAGTGTATTGTCCTCTATCAGCATCTCCTTCTTTTGACACCCAGCTAGGTGATKTCCCTAACTTTTCTTCGGTAGTCTCTTTCCTATTTTGCAGTTTTCATTTATTCGCTTCTTTTATTTTCCATAGGAATACAGACAATTTGAGTTGATTTCTTTCCCTTTGTGTTTTTCTTCTAATGGTGAAAGATTTTTTGTTATTTTCTGTTCCCWGTTTGCTTTTCAAAACTTTTATACCTATTTCTCATCTAGTGTTCCACTTAATCATGTGGATTTCTTCTCTAGTTTTTTAGAGGGATGGATTTCTACTGTTTAAATAAAAGTACAGGAAAAATTCAGATTTAGAACCAGCTGAAACCAGCTTGTCCAGACRTGTCATTTGAGAAATATCATTGGTGCAGCTTTTATTTTCTTTTCAATAGCACTTCTATGTGCCTTCATGTTCTCAACCCTGAAATCATATGAAAATTCCATTTTCTTAGCATTCGTGCTACGTTATTTAAGCTGTAATCTTCCACCTCTTTCACTGCTAGCAAACTGCTGGATCTACACAGGGGTAAAATTAAGTTTTTAAATAGATGCTCCAAACTGCTCATTTAGAAAGAAGATGTCTTGGAATTCTGTAAGTATGTTTAAACTTCTTATGTCAAATTTTCACAGTAGTCACTTTAATTGCGTATCTTTTAGCGGCAGGGTGGAATTATATAGACTGGTAAAGGGCTTTAATGATTCCATGAATATCAGAATGCAAAGACATAAGCTTTCATTGCATTTTTTGCAAAATGCAGTCAATTTGACAGATCAATTTATAATAAACTAAGGACCATGGCCATTTTCAGGGCAGAAGGACTTCCCAGAGAGAAGGGGACGTGGGGGTGGTCTGTGCTCATTATCTTGCTGAGGGGGATATCAATCCTGCTTCTTGTAGCTAGTGCCACCAGCTGCAGCAGAGGAGCTGCTTATGCATTTACTCTGTAATAAATGCATATGCTCTCCTCTGAGCTCATGCCTTTGCCATCATGCTAGGATGCTGCCTGCTGYGTTAATCCACCAGTTAAGAGACCTCAGGTCATGCAATAATATGTGCCTTTACCGTCTGCTAGTACCCCCAGGACTGGCTATTAATTTTCAAGTTGTTGAATTTTCATTTAATGTATTGCAGCTCTCTGAAGCATGGTGAGTTTCTTTAACCATTAAAGCAGTAAGCTGTGCATATAAAATAATAACCAGATGATGATGTGTAAAGAAGACAAAACACTGCCTTTCATCGGAATAACCACTGGATGGGGGATTATTTACATTTCTGTACAGTGACAACTCGACTCGAAGGAGGATGATGATGATGATGACTGTAAAACGGTTAGCTACTTCCACCGAGAGCTTGGTGTACAGCTTACTCTGTAAGTGCCCTATAGAGAGCTGCGAACCAGGGCATCGCCGGGGCCAGGGATTTGGGTTGGTGACAGTCTGAAGGCGCGAGAAGAAACACGCCTTACCTATCTAAGCGCMGGTCCCGCCGGGACGTGCCCACCCGTCCCCACGGCCGGTCAAAGGCTGCGGGCGCGGAACCTCTGGTCTGCGCCGCGGTGCTTTTCGTGCCTCGGGTTCGGGGTGTGTGTGTGCGGGATTGCTGGGGGACACGTCTGGCTACTTTCCCGCCTACGTTTCCTGAGAGACACCCGGAGGAGGGAGCAGCCGAGGAAGGAAAGAAGGAAAAACCCCCATACCCTTGCGTTTTGCATGCCCTGGCGCATTTCACAGGGCAGCGCCGTTTGCCGCGCGTCCCCCCCGGGGCGCTGCGCGGCCGCGCACAGCAGCGCACAGCAGCGCAGAGCCTGCGCCGCTCGCATCTCGGGGCGCGGAGTGCCCGCGGCTGCCCTTGCGCGTCCGGCACGCCGCCTGCCTCCGGCACGGCTGCAGGGACTGCGGCTGGAGGGGTGTGCTCCCTCTCCTGGGGACGAACGAGGGGATGGCGGATGCCG